>JASANC010000305.1:0-15963 GCA_030248135.1 Theristus sp. LFF4_11 | reverse complement strand
TGTGATTAAAAAAAAAACAAAAATGCCGATTTTTTTTTTAATTCGAAAAATTTTCCTCTGGATATGCTCTGAAAACCTCAATTTTGGCACAGTTTTTCGAAAGTTCAACAAAAATTTACTTTGATATTACCTCGTAAAACCTTTAGCAGTCGATTTTGGACCGTTTTACCGACTGATTTCAGGCTTCAACAACATCTGCGATGAAGTTCTCGGAGCCGTTGTGCTGGAGCTCAAACTATAATTATGTGATTTCGGTTTTTTATTTGTTTTTGTTTATTCTTCTGTTGATAGAAACAATACTATCAGTCTGAAAAGTGACAACTGTTTACAAGCCTTCGAACTGATTGCGAATTGGAATGTGAAACAACTGCAAAGAACCCAAAAGCACCGCGTTGGACGAGAACACGAAGACTCAATCGCAAATCTCTGCTTAACATTTCCAATGCAGGCAAGTCAATGTGACATTTCGCCTCACATTGTGAATTCTGAGCGTCCGAGCTGTGTGCCGACTGCAAGCGATACTTTGTTTGGTTGCTGTTTCGTGTCGCGTCGTCTGTCGTGACGTCATCATAATCGATCGAATTTTAAGCCGGTAAGCTATCTTTCAGTTTAGCTGGGGGTAAGTAGTGGCGTTTTGAGGGTCAAAAAGCAAGAAGAGTCGTGTGATAACGGTTTGCAAAAAGGTAAATGAGGTCACCAAAACAAAATTGGAAAAGTTTCGCTTTACGGGAGTCATTCGAGAGGCGTTTGCACATCAATGTCGTTCTTCTGGACTTCCTGATTAATTTGGCACAACTTTGATTTTCCAAATTAAAACAAAAATCACGATTTCTGTTTTTTAACAACCTTGTCAGGGCCACTACACTATACTCACCAAAAACAGGTGCTTGACTGAGTCGATTCATTCACTGACCACGCAATACCAACCAACCTTTCTATGTGCAGCACGTTTGCTGCGTTCATCATCCGTTCGGCGGATCACCTTCGCATGGCCGCGGTGTCAATGGCCAACATCAAATGTGTCGACTCGCACGTCATCGTCTCCATTGGTATAATCACCTATTCATTCGAATATCTCAGACCGAAATGACGTCATCTGCGTTTTGATGATGTTTTGCGTTCTCAAAAAGCAGTCTGATTAAAAAAGCTCGATTTAAAAGAAAACCGATGCTCTTCTGAACTGCTTGCTAGTGCCAGCAATCATGTGTGCCCCTACGCGCAGGTGGCTAATGAGCATACAGCTGACGTGTGCGTTGTGATTGGCGCTGGCGTGATGCTGTTGGAGGCGCTGGCAGCTGCTGGCGAGTTGACGGCAGCTGGCACGAACATCTGTGTCATTGATCCGTTCTCAATCAAGCCAATCGATCAGCCACCATTGGCACGCACGTGCAACGGGCAAATAGTCACTGTTGAGGATCACTACCCTGAAGGTAGTAGCACGCTCATCCACGACAGAATCATTGCTGTATGATTGGATGCAGATTGGTGCACAATGGGATGGTAGTTTGCAGTTTTTGACAAACGTCATGCAAGTGTTATCGTTTTTCGGCGACTAAGATCGGAAAGCAGTTGCATGTCTGTTGACACAGAGAACAGCAGCCAACTGAACCAACCGGGCTCATTATTGGCCTGGGTGAGGCGGTGTGTGAAGCATTGATGGATCACGGAGTTTCGGTCACTAAAGTGCAACGTTTGGCAGTTCGCTCGTTGCCTCGCTCGGGTCCACCGGATGGTTTGATGCAAGTGTTTGGCATCTCAAAGAACGACATAATTGCGGCCGTCAAGAAAATATGCGCGTGAAAGCTTGTTCATACAAGCATTCACACATGACGGGACGTGCCAGGTGTACGTGTAGCCTTAAGTTGGTATAATGCGAAACAATGACATTGATATTGCTTACGCAGGAGTTGAAGAAGACCGATGATCGTGAGTATGCCGAGGTTCGCATTGGCGAAGACATCCGACAGCACGTGTAGAATTAGGAGGTTTGAAAAAATAATAAAACTTTTTTCGTTTAAAAAATTCAGTTTTTTTTAAATTAAAAACGCCTTGCACATAAAAGCGGTTTGAAATGCCATAAGGGCGCTCGATGGTCAAAAATTTTTGATTTTTGGGTTTAAACGATGCAACTACGTGTCCTGAGTAAGCGGACCAATTTTGTGGGGCAGACACCATAACCTGAGTTATGGGCTATTTTATCTGTATGAAAACACAGGCGCTGTTGCTGTGTTCTCCGCGGAAACAGGCACTACTGGCACGATTACGACGCGTTTACATGGACAGTACGTTTAATCCAGTGTCGTCGCCTTGTTGGCAGTTGCTGATTATTCATGTTGAGGTGAGAAATACGACAAGATATTCAGAAAACAAATTTTAAAACAGCTGTTCAACGTAGCATATTCAAGCGCGTGCGTCTATTGTACATGTAGTGCTGGACATGGACATTACAGAGCGTTGATCCGCGAAGACAACCAATGGTGGCATATTGCAACGATCAATCAATTGCTTCCGTTAGTCTAAGAGCAGTCAACTGACCGACACTGAGGCGGTCGTCGCGTTGTACGAAATGAGTTGACAAAAATCGACCACATGCTGTTCATGCCGTTTTATTGGAGTTTCCTGCTTTTTGCAAAATGAAATGGATCGGTGGACGGATAATTTCTTTACTTTTTTCTAATCGTGTATCGTGTGCCTTTTTTGTCAGTGCCGTTCATCTTTGTGCCTTATATTTGTAAATTTATAAATTTGTCAGTGTGACCAAATACAATTGAATAGCAATATTCGCATTGTAACATTCAGTGTCTTGTGATCCACTGTTTTGCTGATGTTTCAGCCAGGCATAACATCCATCTGCGCTGATAATCATTTTTGTTTGGCCTGTGCAGCCCGGGCCTTGTCGTACTAACGAGCCTGGTGCCCGCGGTATACGCTTTAGGGGGGATTTAGCAATTAGTTTTTTTGTGCGTACGCACGGACACAACAGTTACAAAATGGCCACGCGATTTAGAAATCGTGTTGTGTGTGCTATCTTAATGCATTACGGACACAATTAAGGCCCATTCATGCACGCGCGCGCTGAAGTGCGTTAAATGTCAGAATGTGCGTATGTTCTAAAACTGAAGCGCGCTGTTTTTTTTGCTTCGTGCGTTTGTTTGGACGTGCGTTAGATCGCGGTCCATTAGATCGCGGCCGAAGCATCACGGCTTGAATGTTCGCGGCCTGGACGATCGTGGCTTGGGACGATTGCGGCCTGGACAATCGCGGCCTGGACGATCGCGGCCTGGACGATCGCGGCCTGGGACGATTGCGGCCTGGACAATCGCGGCCTGGGACGATCGCGGCCTGGACGATCGCGGCCTGGACGATCGCGGCCTGGGACGATCGCGGCTTGCGACGATGCCACGGGTAAATATTGCGGCTCTTTTTACTAATGCGTGGCCCAAGACAAAATAAACGGCTCAAGACAAAATGAATGGCCCGAGACAAAATGAATGACCCTACACAAAATCAATGGTCCAACACAAAATAAATCAGAGGTTGCTTGCAATGAGTCGTTGTAGGTTCCTAATCATAAACCTAATCCTAAGCCAAGCCTTTTTGATAAGCTGAAACTGATCATTTTCACCTTATCAAACAGGCTTGGCTTGGGATTAGGATTAGGAACCCGCAACGACTCATTGCAAGCAACATTTTCATCTTATCAAAAGGGCTTGGCTCAGGATTAGGATTGGGTTTAGAATTAGAAACCTAAGACGACTCATTCCAAGCAACCTCAGATCAAAAATCACAAAAATCACTTTCAAAAATGTATACAAATCGTTGGGCCATTCATTTTGTGTAAAACCATTTATTTTGTGAAGAGCCATTTACTTTATCTTGGGCCTAAGCCACGCGTTAGTGAAGAGCGCCTGAATTGCCAGGCCATCTGGAAAGTTGACAAGGCATGAAAACCTTCGTGGCCCGCGATCGTCCCAGGCCGCAATTGTCCCAGGCCGCGATCGTCCAGGCCGCAATCGTTCAGGCCTCGATTGTCCAGGCCGCGATCTTTCAGGCCGCGATGCTTTGGTCGCGATAGTCCGGGTCGCGATCTCCTGGGCCGTGATAGTACATTTGCCGTTTGTTTATGCAACACTACTGACACCAACAGCTCAGCTAACGCCTGAAACAACGAACCGGGAGTCCGGGATGCGTTCTTCGTGTAGAACAACTGCGCTGGCGTGACACGAATGCTGGCCGAACGGCTCATTGCCGGTGTCTTTCATCTCCGCACAACAAATATCATGGTATGGCTGAATAAAAGAGGCACTTCTTGTCGTCTCAATCTGTGCGAGACAAATTGCGCACTAAAAGTTGTGTTTTTTTTCAAAAATGTTGGATTTTCTCCTGATCGTATGTACGGGACAGAGAATGAACAGAATAGCACGAAAAACCGTCTACACAGAAGTAACAAAAGTTTGTCCACATTAATTTTGTCACAAGAGCGTTTTTTGTTAGAAATCGTGTCGTGTCGTGTTTTCGTCCGCCGCGGCTATCCTAGGCTTTCACAAACAAATTCGGAAACGCAAAAGAATGAAAGAGGTCACATGTTTATTTGTTTGGTTTTGCGCCAGATCAACCATCAACGTTGATTATCTCAATTGGCCATCGGTTGAAGTTGGCATCATTGACCAACTTTCAACAACGAAGTATTGGGCACCGATACTGCGCAAGCATAGGTAATGAAATTTGTGAATTGTCGAACTACGTTGCTTTTAAAGCAAACGTTAATTCAAGCAATCCAGTAAACCCATGACAAGCTCCAGTACACCTGGCCAACAATCTTCTGTGTCTTCATATTCAGTTGATAATCTTCTGTATATTCAAATTCAGTTGATTTTTATTCTTCTCGATCCATCAACTTCATGTACTTTGCAAAAAAGATGTATCCGTCAATTTCAAAACCGTTCAATTTGTTGTTGTTTCACTTCAATTTTCTCCAAGAAAATTCAATTTCCTCAAAAAACAGTTTGGGCTTGGGCTGATAGTTCACATACAACTCTTAATCAACTGAACACCGCCAAAGAGTTTGTAGAGCGTCGATTATAAAAATTACTGGAGCTTCTTTTAAGAATGCATATAAACCCCCGACGGACCCCCGTGACTGCTCATGTTGCAAATTGAGCGGAGCGTACTGAACACGCCTTGACAATGCAGGCAACATGTTTTTAAACTAGGACTTTTTTGCGAGGAAGGGATCTGCTGCGTAATGCATCATTATTAAAAGTAGCTGCATCTGCAGTTCCGATGCTCCTCCTCCAAAACACAGGGAAGAAAAAAAGGAGGCGGAGTTTCATCACACCCTCTCACACACGCGCCCAGCCACCATTTAGCAACTGAATTGCAACTTGAAAATCGAAAAATAGCAATCCGACGGAAACTAGAAAAAATGAAACATTCCCGTTATATGCTCGAACTTGAACTATGACCAACCTGAATAATATGATTTCGGTTTCTTTCAGCTTTCAGTGTTGAAATACGATCAGTCTGGAAATCGTTTACAAACCTGTGAATTGGATTGTGAATTGGAATGTCAAACGATCACATGACAGTAGAATGGAACACAGACAACGCATGCGAGTCTTTCAATCTTATTCCGTAAAACAAAAAGCCAAAACGTCGTTCTTTTTTTGCTTTTATTGAAACTGCTCGCGGCTGCAATCGTGCACTACGACAACAACCAACAGGTGCATCTGCCAAACAGTGTTCAGCTCAGTCTAAATTTGAGACGAACAGCACAATCAGTCAGTTTTACTGAAAGCGAAAAAAACACCAATACATACATACAAATCATGCGGATGCGCGAGCGAGCGCAGCGAGCGGAGAGCGCATCACGCATAATATGAGCCGTTATCCCCTCGCGCGCTTTTTTCAAATTTGCTCGCTGCGTCCAGCGAGCATAGTATAAGCCACAAACTTGGCACTGTGCACACGAAACGAACACCCAAAGTTGTGCTTGGAGCCGCGAAAAAATTTTTATCCGACTACTTTTCATACGCTGTAGACACGAAAAACCTATTCTGAAAACAGTGTTACTTCTTTCCCTTTGTATTTTTTTTTCAGCTATGTAATCAACATGTGTTCGCCCTTTAAATTTTTGCCTGCGACACTTTCACAGTCGAACAAAAATGTTCCCTGGGGTAATTCCATCCGGAGATTTTGAAAATCGGGTCAATTTTTTACCCAGACCCTGTTTTTGGGTAAAAATTGGGCATTTTTAATTGTTTGGAGGGTTTTCACCTGGTTTTAAGTGTTCGCCCTTTCAATTTTTAGCTGGGACACTTTCACAGTTGAACAAAAATGTTTCCTAGGGTAATTTCATCCGTATTTTCTGAAAATTTAGTTTATTTTTTTGCCCGGGCACTTTTTTGAGTTAAAATTGTGCCTTTTTGAAAGTTCGTAGCATTTTGACTGAGTATCAGTTTTCACTCTTACAAATTTTGTCTGAGCTACGAAAAATAATAGGAAAAAGGTCTAGTCCGTAGTCTTTGTGTGCTTAGGTAAATGTCATTATTTGGTCATTTTGACCGACGTACTCCATGTTTTTCGATTTGGATGACTTCTAGAGTCAATTTTTAGCGTTGAAATGACTTAACTGAATTGAAATATCGTTTCAGAAATCGTTTTCTTGCAACTTAGAACATGTTTTTCAGTCGGTAGGCCATGAGATGAACATGATATCTTGTTGACTGGCGTATGTTATAGGTCTACAATGGAGTTGTGCGATATATTGTTAAACAATTGGAGCGGAGATGTTGGTTAATACCACATCACACGACCGTTTTTCAGATACCCGATAACATGGCCACATGTTAAAACTTGCGTGCTGAGCTAAACTAACGTGTTAAACTTGCGTCTGTCAGTTGCCCGCAACGTGATCGCGAAATCATGGTACGTGTTTTCGATACGATGATTTGAAGAGTGGGCTCTCGCCATGTGGCAGTCTAGATGAACTCAGCTCGACGAGACGCTTCGAACAAACCTAACTTGTAAAAAAAAAATTTTTTTTTTAATTTTTTTTTAATTAAAAAAAATCCGGATTTTCCCCCCTAACCCTATAGTAGACTCCCCCACCCCCTCCGCAAGAAAAAACGGGATCGCTCGCACCCCCCCCCCCTCACGGTGGTCAACCTCATCTCAATTTTTACCAAAAATTCCGTAATTTTTGCATTTTTCTTAACGTTTGTGTCTGCCCCTGCATAGATTTTGTTGTTTCTGACCAAACAAGCAACTTCTTTGCACAAGATATTCTGTATTTTACAAGAATTTCTGTGTTTTTCTAAGGCAAATATTTGGTATTACCCGTGCGATCCCGTTCCCGACCCGATCCCTCACGAAATTTTTCTGCCAGTGCACCCCCCTCAGGAAAATTTTCTGCCCGTGCACCCCACTCACCGAGAAGGCACCTGACACCCCTCCCCTCACCCGAGGTCCCGCTTTCGCCACTGATATGGCGGAAAAATTAAAAAATGCCGATTTAAAAAATTCTGATATAAAAAAATCTCTAATATATTCTGAAAACATTCATTTTCGGCTCAATTTCTGGAAAGATCGACAATTTTTTTTGACATTACTGGTAAAACCGTCAGCAGGTCAAAAATCGACATTTTGGACCGTTTGCCGATTGATTTTTGGCTTGAACAACTTTTGTTGAAATGAAATTTTTGAGCGTCGCGACCCAAAACTTGGCTTTACATTTCCGATGCAGTCAAGGTAACATTCCACTTCTCAGTGTAAATTCTGAGCGTCCGCGCCGAGCTGTTAGGGTTGTTAAAATTCTAGGGTTGTTAAAAAATGGAAAATCAAAGTTGTGCGAGCCAAATCAACCAGGGAGTCAGAAGAACCACATTTGATGTGCATAGTTGTTGGGATAGCATAGCCTAGCATACCACTATGTCCCGAACATAGTTGTTCCAGAGCCGAAGGTTGGGGGCAATATATTAGCAATAATACATAGATAGCTGGAGCAAATTTTCCAGATACAGTAGCTGCAAAAATGGGGGGGGGGGGCAATTGCAAAATTTGCAAAAATCCACCCCACTCCCTCGAACTTCCCAGCTTTACGAAATCAGTGTGTTATTGTTACGTCCCCAGTATGTCAGTCAGTAAATAATGTTCCAACAGCGATACCAGAATTTCTCATTTCCTGGACCAAAGGAAAGATGAAAAACGTAATCATCACACAATGTGACAATACAAGGTGGGTCAATGTACCAAATGACCAACGCAAGAATGAGAAAAAGTTCTGCTATTGCTTGTTGCATCGTAACAAACAGGCACACACGCACATGTTGCATGGCCACACGAGTGCTGCTGCATCATTCTGTATTGTTTGTTCATGTTCAACTTTACTCTGTCATAACAGAGTGATACTGGTCTGTACATTGTCTTCAAACTTTGACTTTAGTTCCAGATTTGGGACTTTAGGTGTGGCGTGTGGGGGATGGAGGAAGATTGTGGGTAGCAATGATAACATTTTTACTTTACATTAACTGTGCAACATTAGTGTTATAACAGAGTGCATTGTCTAAGACTAGGACTTCAAAATAACAATGAGCAGTGTATTTTTTTTAAATCGTATCAGCGCGCATTCTTTTTGTTGTTTGTTTTGCTTCCAGACTTGAAGTGAGCTAAAAAAACTCACTCACAAGCTATTTGTCGTTGTCGACTTAGCACGTTGCAACAAATAATTTTAGTGCGCGTTCAACACAGCGTCATATCGATTGAAATTATTCGCATATTTTGGAACCCTTCCTGTGCACTATAGCTTAGCTAGTTGTGTACACACACACGCTCCCGAGTGCCAGACTAGCCAGACTACTAAGCAAAGCATAGGTTCAGCGTTGGACACAATTTCCATTTTAGTATCAGTTCGTTCGTCTAGCTTGAAGTAAACATGTCTGAAAATATGTGGCTTTCTGCGACTTTTATTTCATTTTTCATTGTGCGGCAAATTATTTTTTTTCGTATTACTCTCTCTGTGTGTAGATTATTGTACTCGTTTGTCTGTTTTTTTTCGTCTGAACCTGTTTCAGAAAGTAAGAAGAATCTTTCTCGCTTTTGAAACTTTCTTTTCTTAATCATTACGGTATTTAAGCGCATGTTATTTGGGTAAAGTGTACGTTCTTTTATCCGCGTTTCGTCAACCTTGGCTTCAGTATAGGCCCAATAATAATGGCACACTGGAGTAAAAACTATTTGTCAAGTTGGGTAAAAAGTGAAGACCCGTCCAAAACGACAAACCGAAGTGAAGTGAAACACGTCGGTGCACGTCAAAGGCATGTCTCCATGAACGGTAGTATGCATCAACACATGGCGTTACGTGCCGTGTCGTGCGGGTGCCGTGCATATACGTAGTGTACATGCGTCTGCAAGGAATGGACACGTCCTAAAACCAGACCTGACTTGAATTGACGTGCCGCGCCGTATGGAGCGGCCTTCGACAAGAACTGAAAAATGGTTCTGCCTGCCCCTGCCTGATTAAATTATGTTTTTGGTCCATCAAACGACTCTATTTTTTCAGCAGCTGGTACAGCTAAAAACCCTCGTCCTGTGCTTTACTGATAGCTGAACTGAACAAAATAATTTATCCTCTCCGCTCTGTTCTGCTGACATGTCTACGCCAATTGCTCTTTTCAGCCGCTCACTTTTTGTGCAATTTTGTGGCAATGTTGATTGCTGTGAAATTTTTCATTGCTGGATTTTTTCAAGTGCTAATCTGCTAAAACATGAAACACGAGAACCAAAACTTTTTTTCTTTGTGCACGTCTTCTATTGTATGGGATGAGTGGACATTGAACATGTCGGTGGCGGTCAACCCCCCGTCCCCCAGTTGAGTTCTGTTGACACACTTCGAAATTGTTTTCGCGTGGTACCATGATGCAGTTCGACACTTTGATTTCAACTGGCGGGAGAGCACACTAACAGCTTTGCATTTTACTGCAACCAAAGAACGCAACAACACTAAATCATCATTTTGAGTTCAACAGGGTGTGGGATCCCACAGAACAAAGCCATTTGGTTCCGCACGCATGGAATAAAGACAGCAATAAAAAACTTGGTGTCCGTCCACTGTGCGGGATAGGGGAGTGGCACGGAAAAATCGGATCACCGAAATCCTTTAGTCTCATGAGAATTGCCGACTTTGAGTCCGAACATTGTGATTGAGCGTGGAACAGTACCGCAGTCTTATGACGACATTGAACAATCTTGAACTTTCTTTCTTTGTTATCAGGCTTCCTTCCTACAATGCTCAAAACTTGCCTTTCTTACATTTAAATGTCACTTTCTGAAACTTTCTACATTTTTAGTTTTGAGTAACACGTTCGATGCGAATCACTTTTTACTTTGAAAATTTTGCGCAGTCTACCGGAAGTTCGAGATGAATTACCGGCTGCATGGAGAACGAAAACAAAAACAAAAGAGTGTTTGTGAAATATTTTTACAGCATCCGCAAAACTTTGTGTTATCACAATGTGTCTTTGACATCTTTTTAACCCGGCAAGTTTTTGCTTGTCCTTTGCTTAGCAAAACGTTATTATTTATTTTCAAACTCGTTGTTGCTATGAGGTGGAATTGATCACTGACTTAATAACCTCCACAACAGCAACAAAAACTAAACTAATAAGCAAAATTAGAAGTTGAAAGTCTGTCTTGTCTTCCTTATAATCTTTATCAGCTACAAAACTCATTTTACAAACCTGTCTTTAAAACCCATAATCTTGCTCATTACTCAAATGTCACGCTAACACGCGAAAGCGCCTTGACTGAGATTTTATATTAGTCAGCCCCACAAGTGTAAAATGGTGTGAAACTGCTTAAAAATTTACCGAGTCGCTCATTTTTCCTCATGAGCACCTAATTGGTTGCATTTTGAATTCCACGCCCGCTGACCGCTGAACAAGCTGCCAATTGCCGCACTAAAGAAAGCGTTTTCTGCAAAAAAACTGGGAAACGAAATGCAAAAGCGAAAAATTTCATGTGCATTGCATAATCGTGAGAAACAAAAATTCGATTATATCCTTTGGAACAGGCAAAATAGTGCCGTTTTACTTTTTGCAAATACAATGGGAACATCAAAAGTCAGAGCCTGAGTAAGTGGCTCATACTGTTGTAGCAAGTGGCTCATACGCAGTCTTGACACGATCATGCTGATAATGAACGAACGAGCAATGATTTAGGCGATGTTTTTAGTCCGCACTAGCCAGTGGTAGCTGAACAAATTTGTTCAGTAATTTTTTCAGTTAGCAATTTATTCAGTAGCCGTTCTCAGTGTATTCAGAGAACTATGCACTCACAGTCAAAATTGGTGGTCGTTTCAAGACCAAATACGGTGGAAACTACCGTATTCCATCTTTACTAAAAGCTTCGCTCGATTCTGCAGTAGTATTATTCAGCATTTTAGAAGCACATGCGGCTTCACTAAGCAAAGGAGAGACAACGTGAAATTGCATTTCCATGTCAGTTTCCTTTTCAGTGCTGCTGATCTGCTGCTAAGCGAAAGCTGAAAAGCTTGGCTTCCTATATTACACAATCATGCGCGACTTCAGAGCGTTTTTCTCCCGTGACTTTTAGCTTTCCAGGAGCGAATGTGAGAGATTTGCAGCTGCAGCTTGGCCAACCAGACACGCACACTATTTTAAAAACGGTTATTAACTTTACTGTTAGAGGGTTTGTGCGACCCTGTGCTTCCATCTGCCATTCTGTTTTTTGGTTTTAGCTTGAAATAAGTTCTCGTTTCCCCGAGTTTTTGTTCATAATTAAAACATGCGCATAATGTACAGTATAGCCGAATAAATGAAGTAGTCCATCAAGGCGGGATCAGTCGCAGGCTAGGAGTTGTATTTTTCAAAAATATAAACATAATTCCAAATCATGTGTGCAACAGAAAAAATATGAACAGAATAGTGCGCATAATCTGTTAGTTTGAAAAAAACGCGTCAAATTTGGCACATAATTTGGTTTCTGAACGTCTTTTTTCTGCCATTCAAAATTCGCGCGCTCCTTGAACCCTGAAAAAAGCTACCATGTTTTATCGGCCATACCGTACCTTTAACAATGCGATAAAACAATTCTTATTCAAAGTTCAAGCCTATCACATTTACAAACCTTTTTTAAAGGCAACTTGTCACTTTTTAACGAAACCGCAATTTTCGACGCAAAAAAAGACGAGAAGCACATTTTCAACATTGGGTGGTTTTTGGCGTTCTCAAAGTTTACTTTGGCTGCTATGACAGCCTAGAACAAAATGACTGCGACTGCATACATGTTGCTTCGACGGCACTGAAAACCAGCAACTGTTTTGTGTGATGAACAAAACCAAGCTGTCGAAAAGAACGTTTTGTTTGAACTTTTAGCCATTCATGCAGCGCACGCAATGTGCGCTTTTTTTGACGTTTTTCTGTTTCGTTCTGTTAGTTCGGTGGGCTTTCTTCGTGTTCTTTTCTCCTGTTGTTTCTTTGTTCACCCGCGAAACGATCGATTTTGCCTTCTTCATCATCTTGGACGCTAACTGAAATGTGGTTGGTGTTTTTAGTGACTAAAAATCTGCCAGACGATGGCTGCATTTTGCATGCTTTCCAGAAAAATGTTTCCATTCCTTCATGGATCGTGTTTTTCTTCAACGTCGATGGTGCGAATTCTTGCTTTTTGGTGCGCGGAAAAACCTTTGCGACACAAATTAATGCTCATTTTTTATTGAGTTCAAAATGTTTTCTTTCCGCGGTTGATGTTCCCCCTCCATCTTTTTTTCTGGAATTCCAACGCGTAGTTTCAAGAAAAACAAAAACACACAAAAAGCCTAATCGATTTCACTTGCACCAAAACCGATTTTGTTTCATTCGTCGGACTTTCTACCGGAAGCTAAAAGGGCACTCATTCTGAATTGACTCCATTCGCTGAATATGTATCACGCTTATAATGCGCTTTTTGTTTTCCGCTTCCCATTTTTTCATTAAAACAGTCGGTGTCGGAGGACCGGAGCGAAGTCGCAATAAAAACAATAAATATCTGAGTGCTTTCAGGCTAGCATTTTTCTTTTTTCTTTTCTGGATGGCCTTGCTGCATTAAAAGCTGGCATTGGGGTAATTTTATTTACGATTTTTTCTCAGTTTGAATGTAACTTTGTTGTGCTTGTACACATTGTTTCTTTTCAAGCGTGTTGAGTGAATGACGCTGCAAACGTCGATTTTTTTACAACTCTGCTGGAATTGAGCAAAGCCAATCCAATAATCATGATTTTTTTTTACTTTTTCCAGTTCAAGCAATTTCGAAATAACAATGGAGCTGGACTCAATTGCTAGTCTTTCAACAGCAACCAGTACCACTGAAGTGACCATTGGTCAGTCATCCATGAACGGTCTCCACAACGCATCGGAAGCCGGCCAATTGCTAAATCTGAATTTCAATAACAACCACAATAATAACAACAAAAACAATCAATTTTTGAATGATGATAAAACTAAAACGCAAGAAGACGACGATACGGAGCCTTCGACCTCTTCAGCAGTTTTGTTGATGGAACAGAACAACTCGAGCCTTATCGACCATCGAACGGAGCCCGTCCGAGAACCAACTCTTCGAAAACTGAAGGTTAAAAGTTTCCAAATGGCTTCGTAAGATTCTGATCTGATCAGTTTCTGCCAGATTCGACTATTTCCGAGCTTGCATTTTGATTTTGTTCAGATCGCCCCTGACAACTTGCAAATTTCCGTCGATCTCGCTGAAGCGGTCCATAAGGAGCTTAGCTTCCTCCGAATCATCGGCCGTCGGGCGAATTTTCTCTGTCGACCTGACGTCCTGGAGCAGTCGGTCAGACGCTATGAGCAGATCTGGCTGCCGCTTATGGTTCGTTTGATCATTTGTCAACATTTTAAGGCACGTTTGTTGTTGAATCGGCCCTTCTGGTCTGTGGTCCGGCCAATGTTCAAATAATGAGGAGAATTGAGTTGTGGAGTTTGTTGTTTGATCAGAATGCTTCTCCTCGTTTTTTTTAATCAAGGGCTGCAGACTTTTGGAAGAAGCTGCCTGCTGCAAGAAGCGATTGTCTGAAGCAGACGTCTTAACTCGCTGCAGGCTCGTGAACGCTCGACTAGCATGGCGCCGCCGTTGGACGTTCACTGGATCTGGCACTGTCACCAGCTGTCACCGCGCAACTATCGAAACGACTGCGACACGCTGATTGGCTGTGTGCTCGACCATCGACCAATTAGCGCCGAGCAGCGGTCTGCATTGAGGAACGAATCGATGCGCGTCTGGCAGTCGGCCACCGGCAATCGAGAGCCGTGGAACGTTGACGATCTGTTTGATGAGCATGGCAATTGTTTGCCGGAGTTCTTGGTCAGATCAAAAAAATACCGACCAAAATCAGCGTACAATTTGGCACTCGCCGCTCAGAGGCAGCGCGAGTTTGTTTACCAGGTTTGTTTAAGACATATTAGATTTATTAAATGTTGATTTTGACTGTTTTATTAATTATGCGTTTTTTTAGATCAGCTTGCCTCACTTTCATTTGTCGAAGACGTTCCTGGATTCTGCCATAAAACGGTAGTTTTGAATTGCAAACAGCTTTGTTGGCGCTGCTGTCTTCGTTTCAAAAAGCTCTCCCCTTTTGCAGGTATCGCAAATTTCTGGCTTTGAACGGAACTTACCACGGTTATTTTCTGACCCCTTGCTACGATTTTGATCTTGTCTGGCACACTCATCAGCTGCATCCAATTGCGTATGCAGCAGACACGTCTCGACTGTTGGGTGGTGAAATTCTCGGTTTGTTTTGTACATTGTTAGAGTTTCTTATACATTTTGACTCAAAACTTTGAATATGTGTTGAATTGCTTGGCAAAAAAGCTAACTGAAAACAACGCTAGTTCAGCCAATATTCAACGACATTGTTTTAAAAGACGCAACATTCTTTTTTTCTATTTTTTCTAGCTCACGACGACACGGAACAAGGCCGTTCTACAGACGGCAAATTGGCGCAAGGCCAAGACGTTACCACAAAACTTTGGTCGTATCACTTTCCGTCGGAGGTGTACCTTGTCACAGGATGTGTGTACCGTGGGCACCCGTCACCATCCGTGTTTCAACTGGACACCCAGGATCTTTCCGAGCATGTCACCGGAATTCTTAGATTGAAATTGGTGACAATTGACAATCTTTCCCTGAAACGAGAGTGTCTGAAAATGAGGTTGACATACGGCTCACGGGTGCTTCAGACCGTGCGAGCGCAGTCGGAGTCAAAGGAAGAGGTGAGCAATTATGAATGCAATTTGCTGCAGCAAACAAGGCAGAAGCTGAATGATTTTTCACCACTTCTTGATTCCGACAAGACGAAAAATTCTTATCCTTTTTAGCAGATTTTTTAGTGATCTTCACTGATCAGTGAGACCCCCTTTACAGGCTGCAAAACTAAACTTCGTTCGATTCAACCAACCAGTGGACGTTCGTTTCTCATATGACTGTCAACGACCAGCTCCATTGAGCGTTCAAGTTGAGATGTTCAACCGAAAACTCGGTCACAAAACGCAGCGAATGCGAGTTTCGGGTTTGTTTTGACATTTCGTATCATTTTTCAAGACTCGGATCTTTGTTTCGACCTTGTTTGCACTGAACTACTGTGCAACAACGTTGCGTGAGGTTTAACAATCAAGTTTAGGAAACGCGAGCCAAGAGACCATTCAAAACGACACGCTGCCAAGGCGTTAGCTGTCCGTCATTGGATCTTTCAGCGATGACATCATTTTTGTCGCACAGTTTCTGCTAAATAGACCCTGTTTTTAGGCGGTGTCCCATTGGAGGAGATGTTGCCGGTGCCCGGCAGTGACGATCCAAACAGCAGCGTTCAACTGATGTTGTTCACGCCACAGGGAGGCATGGTTGATGAGGGACGCATGTAGATACAAGGTTTGTCTATACATTTGATTTCATCGT
>JASANC010000303.1:0-31281 GCA_030248135.1 Theristus sp. LFF4_11 | reverse complement strand
AAACTTGGAAATAGTTGTGAAGCAAAAAAGTTTCTCACTGCTTACACAAAGCCATATTCCTCCTTTTATATGCGTCCTCCGCATTTTTAGATAATATCTAGATACTTTACTTTTACTTGACTTGAGGTTTTAGTTTTTATTTGCCATTGTGTCAACTCACTGTCAAATACCTCTCTGGGTTTGCTTTGAAAAGATGAAAACTATTCAAAAAATTCAACCCGGCGATGTTGGTTTTTATTAAAAAAGGAACACTGCCGAGTTTTTCGTCTATTTTTCGTCTTTTTCGTCTAACGTATGTTTTTCGTTTAAACATTCAGTCTCAACCAGGCTCCATTGTGGCGTTATCTGCAACCAATTTAGTGTGCAGAAAAATGATTCACACATACACACATCAAAGCAGTGAATCACTGCAGCAACGTCAACACTATATCTCGAATTTCAATTTTTTCACGTTTTCATTACTCATTTTTATGTCTTTCGCACATGTCACAGCAACGCCAGGGCCAGAATTCATTGGCGCATTTCGTCATGTCCGGCAGCTTTCAAAATTCAAAATTCAATCATAATTTATAATTCGTGCGCTGTACATTATTTTCACAACCGTTTGCGCGGCGTAGGCACGACATAAATAAACGTACGTGATAAATCAGAGTGAGCGGAACAATAAGCTGCGTTTGTGCGTTGATAGATAATAATGGCGGACACTCATATTTATGCGAAAAATAATAAGACTAATGCGTTAGGAGGAGCCAAAATTCCAGAAATGTCACCGTTATATGAACTCAGTATACCGCCGGGCCGGCTGCGTATCAATTGTGGTGTGGTTGGTCCGGTTTAGTGGGGTTTCCTTCCACCACTGTGTTTGTGGCGACATCTGCCGATTGGAAGAGCTGTAAATGTTTTCGCACAACAAAACTATGTGGCTTTTGCGGAAATTCCATTTCATTCGGAACTTTCAGGCAACAACAGCGTGTGGGGGCACATTTGCCTTACTGCCAAAAGTCATAATAAAATGGTGTCGCTATCATAAACGTTACCGGAGTTTCCATCTGAACTTTTTCTTTGTAATCTGGCAATGGCACCATGGTATAGTTGTGCTTACCACTGCCGCGGGCGTTTATTGTGTGTGGGCAATCAGGGCATCTTCATCGCGAATAATAGTACCATTGTCGGCGTTTTGAGAAATGTTTTTCAATTTCAAGCTTGAAAACACATTAAGAGTCACCATTTTCGTTTTGTCCTGTCTCTTTCGTCCATCAATCTGTTTGATAGACCCGACAAATTTCTCGCGCGCTCATCACCTCGCTCAGCTTTCTCACACCGCGTCTTGCCCGTCGCGAATGTTTTCGCAAATTTGTCACGAACAACCACCGTTACCGAATGTCACGCAAATTGTTTCTAGTTTGATGCCACGTATATTTAAAATTGTCTGATCTTTCCGATCCCAATAAATACCGCAAGTGCAAGGTATATTTTTATTATGATATACGTATTTTTGTGTATCCTATAAAATTTACACGCTAACAAAATTTCCTTTACCGGAATTTTTACCTTTACCGATATCTTTACCGGAAATTATTCCGAAGGTCTAAAATATCTGACCATATCTGAGCACCAGACGCATCGTAGAAGCTGTTGTAAAGCATTCTGTAGCTATTTGCAACATCGGCGACGCGTTTTGCTCACTTTTTTGAGCTGCACGCTGATTGGTCAGGGGCTTACTAAAAGGTGTCCAGGTAAGGGTAAAGGTATCTTTACCGTGTAGACGTGACACCACCGTTGGTATACTACCGCTCCGACCAATGTTTGACAATGCAGACGTTGAAAGTGTTTTTCGCCATGCTTTTTCTCAGATCCACCAATGCAAGACTCCAGACGGATGCCCTCAAGTTCAACGGCCTCCATAAAGACAGCCGCCACTCGCGCCAAGGAACGCGAAAAACAACGGGAATTCGAGCGACTAAAAAAGCAACAAGAGTTCAACAAAAAGGCGGCCGTGAAACTGACGTCGCAGGACATTGTTGAATTCAGCGAAGCATTCCAGTTGTTTGATAAGGTTGGCGACTGACGCCAGCTGGAGCGATGTTTATACCAATTATGTTCTCGAATATTTGAATAATACCCAACCTGCTACAGTAGACCTGTAAACAAAAGGCAATCAGCTGATTGGTTGATGAGCACCTGATGCATGTTGGAGGTGGAGTCTGTCCGGTACAGATAGCATGCATCACGTGATCACCAACCAACCAATCAGCTGATAATCTATAATTTAAAGTTCGACTGTTGATTTTTACCGAATTTCTTTTTGGCTGGGGTTTTTTTGGTAAACAAACAAATTTCCCTTGCTGAAACGATCCAGGATGGCTCCGGCTACATCGACTCAAAGGAGCTCGGCAACGCGCTCCGAGCGCTCGGTCAGAATCCGACCGAACAGGAGCTGACGGACATGGTGAACGAGGTGGACGAGGACTTCTCGGGCACCATCGATTTCAGCGAGTTCTGCCAATTGATGAAACGACTCTGCAGGGTCAGTTGAGTGGGTGGTGCAGATCAGCAGCGATTGGTTGGGTTGAAACTGAATGTGCTTACTGGGTTGTCAAGTGAATTTTTCAGATTACGCGATTCAGTGGGTTTGCAGACGTGAAAGGAAACTAGTTTCAATCTTTATGTGGAAATTCAAAACCGCCAAAGTGATTCGGCCTATTTATGATTCTATTTAGGGGACTCGGATCACTTTTCCAATAAATACACAGGGCAACTGTGGAGCTCGATCGAGCTCGGTGGAGCTCCATCGCTATCCACGTTGCGCATTAGTTATCGCTGGAACTGTACAAGAAACTGTTTACTTATATCTATGCGCGCATTGGAGTCTCGGGGGTCGGGACCAAAATAAAAGATCATATTGAATGCATCATATGTATCTGCGCCATTTTCTAAATCGCCGACGCTTTCTCAGGAGACGGACTCTGAGCTTGTGCGTGCAGCATTCCGTGTGTTCGACGCCGATGGCAGCGGCTATATCACAGCAGATGAGTTTCGATACATGATGACCTCCATTGGGGAGCAGCTGAGTGAACAGGAGGTGGACGAAATCATCAGTGAAGTTGATGTGGATGGTGACGGCACGATTGATTACGAAGAGTTTGTGTCAATGTTGAATTTGTGACACCACGGGCGCTGGATCCACTCGTTCATTATGTGCCGGTTTATTTCGGCGGTATCTTGTACAGCCAGCTTGTTTGATGCGGATGGTCGGACTTGGAAGTTTTTGATCATTTGAAGTCTTTAAAAAAGGTTCATAAAAATGTTCATCAAGGCGATTTGAACTTGGTTTATTCTTTGTACACCATGTACATGACATGCCATATGGCTAACATTTCTTGATTTGTGACACTTATGCCTTACAGTTCATTTGTTTGCATTGTTTTTGATTGAATCATATTGTCTTGTTTATGAAAGCGCGTATCGTAATCGCTGTGCCATTTAATGGTTTAAAAAAACAACGGTGAAAACAAAACATGTTTGGGTTTGGTTTGTGGCCACTGGCCACGCATATTTGCGTCATTTTAACGGTCTTTTTTTTGTTTTGTGTGCTGGAGACTGACACCGCGAGTGTTGCAAACTGATTCTGCGGTTTCGCCCGTGAAGCGAAAACCGCAGCGACTCCCGCAAAAAAAGTGTCAATCTCGCGGTGTCAGTTCGCAGCACATACAGCTGCACATAAAGCAAAAACCGACGCTGCAGCTAAACGTACATTTAAAAAATCAATTAGCTTATGGATTTCGAAAAAGCTGCTTTTCACGCAAGCGGTTTTTATTTTTGCACTAGATACCAGGTCTGCAAAATGCCACTCGCTTATGCTTAGGATTCAACTTAGAGTAAGTTGGTCTTGACTTGGGCTTACGCTTTTGAGGGGAGTTGCATAACGCTAAAGGAAAAGGTCCATTTACCTCGTGACGTTTCACTCATTAAGAGAAAACTTCAAAGGGATGGAGGGTGGGCTTAGGCTTAGGCTTAGGCTTAGGCTTAGGCTTAGGCTTAGGCTTACAGGCTTAGGCTTAGGCTTACAGGCTTAGGCTGAGGCTTACAGGCTTAGGCTTAGGCTTACAGGCTTAGGCTGAGGCTTACAGGCTTAGGCTTAGGCTTAGGCTTAGGCTTAGGCTTAGGCTTAGGCTTAGGCTTAGGCTTAGGCTTAGGCTTAGGCTTAGGCTTAGGCTTAGGCTTAGGCTCAGGCTCAGGCTTAGGCTTAGGCTTAGGTTCCGGCTTAGGCTCAGGCTTCGGCTCAGGCTTAGGCTTAGGCTTAGGCTCAGGCTCAGGCTAGGCTTAGGCTCAGGCTTAAGCTAAGGCTTAGGCTAAGGCTTAGGCTTAGGCTTAGGCTTAGGCTTAGGCTTAGGCTTAGGCTTAGGCTTAGGCTTAGGCTTAGGCTTAGGCTTAGGCTTAGGCTTTTGAACTGAATGGGCTTGTGAACAGCAGAATATTACTACCAGAATCAGCTGTTTATCGGGCACACGATTCGTTAAACCTTTTCAAATACTTTTGAGCCAAAGAGTTTCTAAAATCTTTTGATCGTTGTTTTTCTGCGCTCGACTATTCAAGTAAATTGCCACTAAATTTTTTCCAAGACCCTGAAGTTTCAGATCAGCTTCACATTTTTACAACCAATTTCTTTGCAAATATGGTGTTATTTTCAGAAACATTAGGCATAGGTTTGTGACGGCCAAAATGGTTTTAGCGAAGCGAACATTTTCAACAGCAGCACACCCATACAGTTTGATATTCGATTCGTTTTCACGCAAACATTTTTGCCCGTCTGAACATTTTGTGTACACAGCCAGTGTCTCCAAAATTGCACAACGACTGGTTTTTTTCAACAAACGTGGCGTTATGATTGCATTTTTTTGCAAACGATTTGCTCAGTGCGCGGCTGTGGAAGCAGTCCGTTCATATGTTTTTTGGATTTTTGGATTTTGGGATTTCGTTCGAAGCAAAGTCGTGATCAGACTTTTTTTATTTGAAAATTCAAAATTTTTGAATCTTCTGTAAAACCTGTTGTTCAGGGGCATACTGAGAAAGATTGTCAGTTCCGTCCGGGAAATGTTTTTTGAAGGGACATCTCGTTCGTATATTTTTGTCCTGCGATTTTGAAATCAGCAACTGGGAACCATTTACGTGTATGCATGCCATGTCGCATGCAAGAAAACCCGTGCATTTTGAGCCGCTTTATTTTTACAAAGTTCACCCCGAGAGTCCTGTGCATGCGCAACTTGTCTAACCCGTGGTTTGTTTTCAATTCACGTTTGCATGCCTGTTGCAGAGTAATTTCCACACTGTTGGTTGTTTAGCGTTCAACAAACACCGTGCGATCCACGAACGGACATTTTTTCCAAAAAGTACGCAAAACATCACAATGGTACCGTGTCTGGTTACGTCTGCCCAAAACGCGTTTTTGTGTTTCGCGTGACGTGAAGTTAGCACAATGTGTTGGTGTCCTCCAAAGTTCCAAAACAACACCCAACAACACTTTTCGCAACATTCCCGCACAACAAAACCGTCTCATTGAATAAGAAACAAATAAACGTGCACAAAAACTTTTTCGAGAACACCCTTCCGCTTCATACATACCTCTGCCTAATCGTTCCGAGTCGGTTTTTCAAAAAAAATCGTTTTTTACATTTTCGCATTTTAGTGGACTGAAAATGTGAAATAACCTACGAAGACTGTCTCACCACAGAAAAATCCATCCACGCAAACGTGGTGAGTAATGCAGAATAGCGTCGTCGTCCGTCGTATGATAAAAGACGAGTTTTACGGTGTATTTTATCGTTTTTTTTCCAATGGTGTGTTATTTATTTTCCAGTGTTTGGGCGGGTTAGACGTTTTTCTCATCATCCCAGAGTCAACCTATTTCGTAATATGATGTACGTAGACATACAACACAGCGTCGTCGAAGCTTTATTCAGTTTTTATGTTTTGAAAGATCGCACACCTAGTTGGATTACTGTGATCAGCTTGTACGTACGCTGTTGCATACACATTGCGTTTGATGTTTTTAAAAGTTTGGCGACTCTATAAACAAGCCGTTTCAACTATTTGAAAGCCGTTTACTCTTGACTGAACTTTGCGCACACGTATCTTATGCATTTTGTCAATATATTTTTAGGCGCAGTTTTTTTACATTCTGTCAAACCAAATTTTATGCACAGATGTTGCGGACATTTTTTTCTGCAAATGACTCTTTGTGTAAAACACTAAAATATGATTCCACATGCTTTGTGGCTCCGGATTTTATTTTTATTTTTGCATACGTTCATTTCAGTTTGGCACAGGTTACTCTGCGTTTTACATCTGGATTTACGATCCAGCTAGTAGCAAAGTCTGCTAATTCTCATTTCTTCGTAACGTTCCTAATCTATTACTTTTACCCAAACCAAACCTTTTCAAGAAAGTGATGAAGGGAACCCTGGTGATCAAGGGAAAATATGAGAAACATATGTGAAACATTATATTGGCTTTAAATCTCAAATGCGGTCGTGGTGCAGCTGTTTTGACCCCTAAATGTTACATGTTTAAACAGGATTAAGATTATGAGGTATATTTCCTTCACTTGAATGGTCACGTCACTCACGTGCTGCACCTATTTGCTCAGAAGTCGCACTTCTACAACGGCTTGGCTTAGGGCTGAACTTAGGATTAGGATTAAGTTCAGGCTTTGCTTAGGTTTTGGGACATATTCTGAGAAGAAGAACTGCAGTTCATTTAACGCGCGATTCATTTCTAGGTTTAGTGTATCTCGCTAATTAATATATGCGGTAAATGGCGATGCTTGACTAACCCTAACAAAGTAGCTGAGCATAATAACAACCGTATTGGTTTTATTATGCTAAGCTACTTTGTTAGGGTTGGTCAATTATTGTTATCAACCAATAAAATCGTTCTTTTTTGTAACCTGATCCATCCCTAAACCCCACAGCAACCCGTCGGGACTCGGGTCGGCAACATTTTCGAATCTATCTCTATCAAACAGGTTTTTTCGGCTCAGCTATTATCGATCTAAAAAAATTCTCAGCCAGCTGTCTATCTAAAAATTTTTGTCTTCGAAGACATTAACTGAGTCAATTTTTAACCAAAATTGACCATTTTTGCTCCTAATTCTTGAAAATTTCGCTAATTTTAGGTAAAATACGCGTTTATACTTGACGTTTAGTGTATTTTTAGCATTATTTTGCTGTTTTTACAGCTTTTTAGCGTTTTAGCTATCTATCTATCAAATTTCAAATTTTTGACCGCCCCCCCCCCCAAAGTCACATGCCCCCCCCGCGCCCCCCCCCCCAAAATTTTCCAGCTAGCTATCTATCTATCTGGAAAATTTGCTCCAGCTATCTATATCGGCCCCCCAACCCCTCGGCTCTGGAACAACTATGAACATAGGGTTGTTGGAAAAAAGGAAAATCGTCTTTTGTTGTTTTTTATGGTTGGCCTGTCGTACTAAATCAAACCACTGATGTTGGCAGACGTTGCCTAAACTGGCCCAAACCAAAACCTAATCCTAAAGCCTAATTCAAAGCTAAACATTATCCTGACCTAATCCTAACCTAAGCCAAGCCTTTTGAAGAAGGAAGATGTCAGAACAATTGCGTTTAGAACAAGTTCTTGTTGGGGCCGGAGCGTGTGCACGCGCGCTAGTGGATCATGAGCATGAGCATGCCGATGCCCGTGCGCGTGCACTTTAGTAATGAAGCTTTAGGTTTTGTTTAAAAGTTAAAAAAATTAAAGTAGCTTTTTGCTATCTCCCTAATGGTTGCCCTTCTTTTCTAAAAACCGACACGCTCGTTGTCGGACATTGTTTAAACGGACCTAATTCAAATCCTAATCCTAAAGCCTAATCCTCAGCCTAACTTGATCCTAACCTAATCCTAACCTAAGCCAAGCCTTTTCAGAAAGGAAGATGTCAGAACAATTGCGTTTTAAACAAGTTTTTGTTGAGGCCGGAGCGTGTGCAGGCGCGCTAGTGGATCATGAGCATGAGCATGCGGATGCGAGGTGCGCGTGCGTTTTAAAAAAGAAGCTCCAGCCTCCCTAATCTACTATCTATCTCATCTATCTATAATTTATACCTATGAAATTATAGTGGCCCTGGATAATTTGTAGTATTAGCTGATTGGTTGCCTGAACATCAGGTTCAAAAAAGAAATTGGAATGGACATTTTCTTTTTTCTAGCTTTGTGATTTCTGTGCGTTTGCTTTGTGTGGACAGACAGACAGTGAGATTTTGATGGAAAAAATATTAATAAAAAAACATCAAAAGCAGCGGTTTTCGGAGTGCTACATTATGAAAGAAATGCATATGCATCTTCATCAAAAATCCATTCCACTGGCACGGGTGCAGCGGTTTCACACGCACAGCATCTACCCATCTGTGGGGAAGTGTCAGGAACCCATCTGTGAAACTTGACGATGCGGAAAATGGACCAGAAAGCAAACCAAAACGATGAACCGATTTCATTCATCGCTACATTATCAGTTTCTTCTTCAGTTCACCAGTTTTTTTTGTTTCTTCAGTTCACCACTTTCTTCGTCAGTTTTTTTCATTGTTCCAAACTAGGCTCTGAGTCTGTCTGTCTGTTCCATCTTCCATAGGGAAAACACGAAGTTTTGAACAACCGATCGAAATGTGCATCCGGAAATTTTTCATCAAGGCAGCCAGCCAGGTGTAACCAACCACCCATCAGCGTGCCAGATTCGTTTTTCATTTGTTTTCTTTGGCCAACCAATCACCGTGCTAGATTCTCGTTTTCTTATTTGTTTTCTGGGCTACCAAATCAGGGCACGATCAAATCAGGTTTCGTAAAACGCAACGTGCAACATGGAATTGCATTTTCTTCTCTTTGATTGAAAACTAAACTAAACAAATAGAATGAATTGGCTGGCACACCTTTCTAAAACATATATTTCTAAAGCGCATGCGTGATTGCTTATAATTCACGCTTTGGTTTTCTTTCTGCTGTTTAGTACAAAATATTTCTTTCCCTATGTCAACCAACCAGCGGTTTTTCATGTCAAAAAACTTTATATCGTTTCAAAAAAGAGCGACGGCGACGACGACAATTGGAAACCTGAATTCGCTGTCAAATAGTAACTGCTTTAATTTTTTTGATCAAGAAAAACATCTTGGAGGATTTGTGTGACGTACATTTTGTAAACAGTAGCGAAAGCGGGACCTCGGGTGAGGGGGGGGGGGGTGTTTGCCTAATTTTAGTGGGGGGGGGGTCAGGTGCCTTATCGGTGAGGGGGGGGTGCACGGGCAGCAAATTTTCCTGAGGGGGGGGGGGGTGCACTGGCATAAAAATTTCGTGAGGGGGGGGGTGCACGGGATCGCACGGGTAATACCAAATTTTTGCCTTAGAAAAACACAGAAATTCTTGTGAAATACAGAATATTTTGTGCAAACAAGCTGCTTGTTTGGTCAGAAACAACAAAATCTATGCAGGGGCAGACACAAACGTCAAGAAAAATGCAAAAATTACGGTATTTTTGGAAAAAATTGGGATGAGATTGACCACCGTGAGGGGGGGGGGGTGCGATCCCGTGTTTTCTCGCGGAGGGGGGTGGGGGGGAGTCTAGTACCCGTGTCGGTACTTGGTCAACTTTGCCACTGGAAAGGGGCCGCATCTTTGCCACTGGTATAACTGCTAATAATCGCAACTTTGCCACTACAGGGTGTTGAAATTTACAGCACTGAAATAAATTGTTTGTAAGAAATGAAGTGAGGAATTGGTAACTAGAAATAGGAAGAAGGTCCCACTGCCACCTGCGCTCATCTCAGAACTACTTAAAGCCTGTATGTTTCGGTTGTTTTTTCTTTGATAAAAGGCTTGCGAAGCCTTAGGTCACCTACAGAAGTCTGTTGCCAATGCCAATACAAGTGAATTGTGCAATAACAACGTATGACAACATCTGACCACAAGTAAAACGAATAAAAACAAATACAAAGCCGTTTATTTCAGTGTTCTTTAATGCGGCTGTCAGAAATAGCAGAATTGCGTGAAAGCAACACCCTGTAGTGGCAAAGTTGCGGCTGCACCTTAGGACGTGCATTGTTTGTGGCAAAGTTGCATACATGCAGGCGCGATTATTAGCAGTTATACCAGTGGCAAAGATGCGGCCCCTTTTTAGTGGCAAAGTTGACACACAATCCCCGTGTCGAGGTAAAGGGGGGGAGGGGGGGGGTACACGGGTATCTGCCCGTGCACGGGCAGGATTTTTGGCTGAGGGGGGGGTGGACCCCCCGCACTTTCGCTACTGTTTGTAAAAAGCAGACGTGTTTTGCTGTCAATTCCTTTTTCCAGGAACAACGATGATGGCGACGACGACTTCCGTTGTTCTTTCTTTGGCAAATTGACATTTCGTTTCGAAAACTTTTTTTTTAAATTATAATTTCTGTTTTAAAAACTTCAATTTTAAATTTACAGCGACAATTTCTGCAGAATTTTTTTCCGAAGGGAAACGTCGTCAGTTATCGTTCTTTTTTTCAAACAAAAAAGAGTTTCTTTGCCATGAAACTTGCTGCTCTTGATTTGTCTGCAACTCACAAATCATGAACAAGATTTTTCCATTAAAAATCTCACTGCCAACGCAAACAAAATAAGCGCACAGAAATCACAATATTCAGAAAAAAAGAAGAAATTTCTTTTTTCAACCTGATGTTCAGTCAACCAATCAGCTAATACTACAAATTATCCAGGACGACTATATCTACCTAATTTCACATTTTGACCCCACAAATTTTGGACACCTATGTGGGTTAATGCTGAATGATGTTTGGTATGTTTTCACGGTTGTTTTCTTGCATTTACAATACATTTTTCACTTTTCGAATATTGGGCAGGCTAGTTGGTTGGCACTTGGCAGATACACGTACACGGTTGAGAGGCATATCGCATCGCATATGTCTATACAAGTTAGTCGTTTCGTTATCAGTCGAAGGACGCAGGTGACTATAGCAGCTGACAAATAATAGTCTGTCAGAGTTATTCATCAAAAAAATGTTTTTCACCATTTTTTGCGGAGTCGATCAAACCGCGGCCTGGCCTGAGTCACCCAACATGGGCGGAATAAGCATCGTTGAAAGTTTTTGCTTTCAACAAAGGCAATTGGCAATCAATGTCAATTCTACATTTCAGAACAGTTTTAAAGCTTTTGAAAGTCAGGTCTAAAGAAACGACAAGTGCAGCCTGTGTTCAGTTATATGGTGGCAGCGCAAGGAATTTTCAGCTTGTTTTGTTTCTAGAACGTTTTAGTCGTGGTCATCTTTATATTTCAATTCATCCAAGTGGTTTCTGTTTGCTTTCGGCCAAGCTGTGCGGTTTTGAATTCGATTCACTAAATTTCACGTTCACCTGTCTGTCTGTTCATTCTGTTTGTAGAATATGGCCTACTATTTTGACAAGAAATGCCGCTATTTGGTAAGGTTGACTGTTTCAGGAACAATTTTTTGTTTTTTTTTTGTTTTATTCAGGTTTGGGTGCACTTCTAATTCTCACATTCACATTCTCTGATATTTAACATAAAACAATATTCCGCTAGCCGCCATGGACTTTCGTCATTTGGTATGTCAGTTTTTTTTCGCAGAGCTTATTTTGTCCACTTGCGTTGCTGTTTTTCGCACATCCGAATTGTTTTGCAGCCCGTACCGCACAATGCTCGTCTGGAGCGCACTGTTGAGCCGGGTCAGGTGCTCGCCATACGCGGCCAGTTTCTCGAGTTTGACCTGAGCGAAGAAGACTCGAATCCAGTGTGAGTGTCGAGTGTAGTCAAGGTTTTATTTAAAAAGTGGTTTTCTGAACTGATGTGTCAAGTTCCGACGGAACCGTCGCACAAATGCAACTATTGATCAAATCAAAACTTTCGGTGAAAGCTGTCCAGCCAGATTACGGTTTGAAAAATATTTGAGTGGTTCTCCATTGAAAATCCAATCCCTCACCCTGGTGGCTACCGGTGTGTGAGTGATGCTGCGGCGGTGTGTTGAGTGCACTGCAGTACAAGGACAGGGCAGCCCAGGTAACCGGAGCAAGTTCTCTCCTGTCCCCGTGTGTTTGCATTTGTCGCATCGATGCGAGATGTACCATCACTCACACGACCACATTGTCACATCAGCAATGGGTCTACCGACCACTGTGGCTAGTTTTATGAGCGCTTGGTAGCCCTCCAGTGCTACAGCAGCACAGTTCCGTTTGTTCACATGAACTGGTTCATTGTATGCTTTGTCATTCTCTGCTTCATTCATTTGTGAGTGATGTAAGGAAACTGAATCACGTTGTCTCACGAATTTATTTAGGCGCTCAGTTATGTTGCACTATTGCCAGCTAAGCTTTTATAAAACTGGCTTCTAGAAAAACTGAATACTGAACGGCGCAAGTTCAGATTCGCAACTGCAACCAATAACAGCTTATTGTCCACCATCGTTCAGTCTGACGATCAATCTCGCATCATCGGGCGACGGCTACAACTCGCCGACCATCCCGTTGCACATCAGTGTTCGCTTCAAGCACAAGGAGGTCGTGTTCAACACCAAGGACAACAACGACTGGGGCAAGGAGGAGAAGCACAAACTGAAATGGAAGCCGGGTGATGAGTTCGACTTTCGCATCCGGGCGCATGGCGACAAGTTTGAGGTGACCAATCGGTGTGATTCTGCAGTTTGGTATCGTCATCAAGAGGACCTTGCGAAAATGCATCGCATTCGTGTTGCTTTTCCAAACAAAGTTTCTGTGGTGGGGCCGCTTCTGCACGGCCTTTGTGTGTGTGTTTCGCAAAATTCGCATCTCTTTTCAGAGATATAGAAAACATGAAGTTTTTATGAGTCGAGTCGAACCATTGATTTACAGTCGAATCCTAAAATATTGGCAATCAGTTGATTGGTTGGGTCTGGACGGTTTTGTCCATTGTAGTTTTTTTGCAACGCCCTGTATACTTCGAAAATGTGGAACTCGCCCGAAATGTCGATTCCAACAGCAGTTTCTATGTGGCAGATCATGGCCGACCAAAAGGACTACGCCACGTACGAACACCGCAAGCCGCTGACGCAAGTGTCGCATTTGTTTATCGATGGGCCAATCAGCCTGTCGGCCGTGCACTGGGGCGGCAAATACTACGTAAGCACGCAGATTCAGTTTTTGAATCCGGAAAAATCCCGTTTGTTCGTTGGCGGCTGGTTATATGCTTTTCAATTAATTTGGCGGCGTTGTCTGTCAATCAATTCAGTTCGAGCCAAAACACGTGCGACGGTGTGGTGAAACGCTGGAACGTGCTGAATCTGCCGTATGCGGTGAACACGCATGTTTTTTAGTTTAGCGGTAATTTTCCAACTCTTGGCGGCATGACTCACCACGTTGCACAGTAACGTCATACGGGTGTGGGTCGAGTTCGACTAGACTAGACTGGTGGTTGATTCACCAATCAATCGTACCAACCCCGCCGCCACTCATGCAAGTGGTCAATGCTTCAAACACGAAATTTTGCCATTTCAAAATCACAATTGAAAAAAAAGTAAAAAAAACAGAACGTTCCATACGAGTCTGGCATCAGCGGCGGCCTCCGCCCCGGCAAGCGTCTGTTCGTGTCTGGTGTGCCCGAAAAGAAGGCCGAACGATTCTCGATCAATCTGCTGACGGGCGATGGCGACACCGCGTTCCATTTCAATCCGCGCTTCAAGGAAAAGGTCGGTTTTTTTCGTTTTTCTGAGAAAGAAATCCAAAATCGACGTTGTTGTAGTGTTTGTGTTGGAAAGCCAAGAGTGCCTCACTCAAACAGCCGTCAATGGAAACTCCGATGCGTTGCAAATTACTTCTTCTGAAAGTACATTTCATGTCAAGAAACGGCGAGCCTGAACGTGTGATTCATGAAATGTCTAAATACGGCAAAAAAGTTGGCAATGAAATCGGCCTGTTCCATCTGCACGGCTACAGCTGCTATGAGCGAAGTACAGGGTGGCTCTGATGTTTTGCAGGCGGTCGTGCGTAACAGCAAGAAGGGAGGCGACTGGGGCAAGGAGGAGCGCGAGGGCGCGTTCCCGTTCAAGGGCGACATCGCGTTCGACGTGATCATCGTCAACGAACAGTATTCTTATCAGGTGCACGGTTACGAAACGCGTACTCTAAATCATAGCGAGTCCGCTGATTGATTGGTGATCACGTGATGCATGCTTTCTGTACTAACTGTCTAGTTGTGCAAGTTCGTAATGACCGCTTGTAAACAACCGCAGGTCTACGTGAACAACGAGCAATTCTGCGCGTACGCTCATCGCGTCGATCCGAACAACATCAGCGGTCTGAGCATCGAGGGCGATTTAGAGTTGATGTCGGTGATGGTTGTGTAGAACACCAGGCAATCGTGGCAACCGTAGTCCATGCATGTCTCTCATATCAGTGCCCTTCTGCCCGTTTTTAATATTGTATTGTTAGGTTGATAACACTGTTTTCAATCTGCCACCATATGTATGGCAATGGTAATGTTTTAATTTTTTTTATTTTATCCAAGTTTTTTTTTAATTTTGCGAAATTGAGAAAATAGTTTGACGGCTATTTAGTGAACTGTGAATGTGACCGCCGGTGAATATTATTCCAATTTTCGTTTTTTTGGCTAATCCGTTTCTGGGTTTTGTTGTTTGTGATTCGATTTCGTGTAGAATCTTAAAGTATGCGGGATAATTTCGTTCTATTTTTAAATTCTGCTTTCTGGTGCCGCTTTGTGATTGTAATGCTTTATGTTTTCAAGATTCTACCTTTTTTTTAATGTGTTTGGGCTCTACTGCATTTTGTAAGTGTAATACTTGTGTAATTTGCGAATTCTGAAACAGTTGGTTATCTTCGTATTTTATAAAAACAAAACATAATGACGGTGAATGGGAATTAAAAAAGCAGAAGACAAAGTTTCGTTGGAACAGCTGATACAATTTCAGCCGATTATCGGAAATTGCCAAAAAACAAAATAACCGGTGATTTGCAACAATCACATAGTTTCAATACAGCACCGAAGTCAACGCCGATGACACGCTTACGGTGGTTGAGCAGTCGATCGACGTTGGACTGAAGTATTAAAGAAGGAGCATGGAAGTCTACACGAATTGTGTTTGAATTCGTTTGGTAGTAAAGTGGTTAGGTGGGTAACTATTTTGCTTGCACAGTGAAGGCCGTAAAATGTGCAGGTCGCACATTTTGACACAAAATGATTAAATCTGGCATGCTGCATTGCTGCATCGACCAAGTTAGATCAAGCAGCCAGCAGCTGATGGCCGATTTGAATCTGGCACGCCGCGCCGATTGGCTGCATCGAGCTGACGACAGGACCAATGAAAGTGACCCCATTTTCAATTGCTATCATTTGCAGTTCTGCTGCCCAATTGTCCAAAAACCGCCCAGTTGTGCCTGACCAATTCTGACAGTCCTGGCGCGTGCCACAGTCGTTCGTGCAACCGCTGTCGATCGAGCGGACGACGACGTTGTCGGCGTGACCACCTTGACGCGACGTGTCACCGGAAATGGGAATGGCAACACGGAGACCATTCGAACGAAATTCGCCTGTGGATTCAACGCTGATGTTGACTGGTGATGACTGCTGGATGACGGATGGTGATGACGGTGATGGTGATGGTGATTGCCACTGGTCGGACGGGACGAACCGCCAGCGGAGGCACCGCGGCCGCCGTGCACACGACGCGCGTCGGTGGTGGCGTGCGAACGATTGCGGGAGTGCTGCAGTTGGCGGAAGTTGCAGTCGAGTGTGTTCGAGCGTGTGAACATGTCAAGGTTCAATAAGATGTTTTACAAGATTCTCTTTGGAAATAGTAATGTGAAAAGTTCGTCCCTTTTTGTAGAAAGAAACGGTGCCCGACGTGCTTGCGAACCAGAGGCACCGCAATAGTCGCACCGCACCTGCAGACACCATAAAAAGCGAACTTTCCGGACAGTGTCGATCCTGATTTTTACTCATCCGTTCCATTCCTCAACTAGGAATTTTCAAACTGAATAAGTTGTGAAAGGAAACTGATATGAAACTGACAGAAGTGGCAGATCGGGACGCCGCCGTAGTTCGGCTGACGCCACGGTTGCTGGTCGATCGATTGTTTCTGACCTGAGTTCGCGTCGTCACACGTGCCATTTGTCCGCGAACGGCTTCAACCGTTGCTGCCTCATTGGTTTCAGCCTTCCACGGAAACTGCAAGGCGGTTTTGTTTGTTTTCGTACACACCTTTTTTCTTTGAACCCTGTCTTTGATTGCACTGCGTCTCAGATCTAACAAAGAAACGCGCCACCAAATTCACCGGCAGCAGTTGTTCGTGAGCGCGGTGTATCAGCTGCAGAAAGTCGATATTCAACTGTTCGTACGGATGTCGACAGAACGCACAGCACGCTTCCATCATGAAGGAATGTGACGATGACGTGATCGAGTGAGATGATGGCGCTGCCAGACGCAGGTGGCACAGCAGGCAGGCCGCTTGGTCGCAGCCGCCGCAACGCGCCATTGCTGTTGATGGGACGCTGCTGCTGCAAGTTCAACCAATTGTTTTTTGTTTGTTTGTTTTGTTTTCACCTTTTTGCTCAGTTATGCATATTCCATGTTAATTTTGCCTACACTTCATTCCGTATTCTTTTTTGCCCGCTCCATTTTGTGCATCTACATTGCATATCGCAAATGTCACATGTGAAACAGACAAAAATGGACATACGGAAATGAAAAGTGGTTACAATTCTTCCCAATGAATCGCACATGTGCAGTCAAACTCAATAACATATCCAACGAGCTGATTGGTCAATCCATGCATTCTGTGCATGAGTTGCCGTGGAGGTGGAGTTTGGTTTACACAGAATCCATGCATCACGTGATCACCAACCAACCAGCCAGTTGGATATGTTTTACAGTTGGACTGTAAATCCGCTTCATTTCAGTGCAGCAACCTCTGCAACCAACCTGAAGCAAATCGGACACTCAACGCGTTCGTATCGACGGGCATTTCTGGTCGGTGTGTTCAACTTTGCATGCTCCAATTCGTTGCTGCTTCTACTCGCCTCCTGTTCCGTTTCTCTGCTCGTCGCCGTCGTCCGCACGTGCGCACAGAACGTGCACGACCACAGCGGGCATGGTCGAACGCTGGTCCAGTTGAAACTTTCGCCAATGGCAGTGAAAATCGATTCCGACGGCGAAACCAGCTCCAGCGGTTGTTCGTGATCGATCGGAGCACTGTCGTCCGCTTCTGAGGTTTCGTTCTCGGTCGCCTCCGATTCATTTTGAATGGCTTCGAACGAATTTGGCGCGGGATCAGACGGTGTATCGGCGGAACCAGGCGTGGTAGACATTACAGAAAGACAAGTGTTCGTTCAAATGAAGAAGAAAGAAATCGGTCAGAGTAAAGGCAATTCAGAGAAGGGCACCAAGTTTTCGTTCGCAAACTGGATCAGTAGATGACACTTGACTGACATTGATAGTCAGACGCAGTCAGTCATCATTTTCATGAACACAACAAAAGGGCCGTTCTGGCAACGAAGAAAGCGACGCTGAGAGGAGCGCACGTTTGCGGCTGCAAGCACAAGAACATAAATAGGTACATCAAAGACACGAACACCGAACCAAATAAGTAACAAGTGCACGAGTTTATAGCCGCCTCGCAGGCACAATTTCAGATGTCTGTCGGTTCGTTTTTTTCTGTTGTTCTGACGCTGAACATCGAAACAAATATGCAGCGCTCTCTGAGCAGTGCACATGGAAATGATGTTTCGTGTTCGGCTGCACTTGAGTGTGTGTGTCGTGTGTGCATGTTGCGTGAGATTGCGTCGAGGCTGGTGGCTGGCAGCTACATGCCAATGCACACACAGGGAGGACTATACAGTTGACTGGTGCAATACAATGGCACTGTGTTATGCTCAATAAACATAGATTGTGTGGTGTATGTGTGTCTGCCGCTATTCCCTCCAGCTCATTGGTTTTTGTGTCGATACACACCGACGGGCGTCCGGGGATATGCGCGCAGCTATTTATTCGTGTCGCCGCTTGTGGTTTTTGTTGTCTGCTTTGTGTTTTGATGCGACTGTGCTTCACATTTTTTGATTTATCGAGCTATGTCTGGTTGCTTTGGTGCTTGAAATGAGAAATAACAAGTGAGAAATAAAGTGCCAGCTTGTTGAGTGCATGTGTTTTTAGTTTAGATGTGCACAAATTTTAGCGCTGAAGTTTGAGCAGTAATTCTGAGACGCCGGGATGCTCCAGTGTCACCAAAATGGTTATGTGCAAAAGCTGCCATCTGCATCGTTTTGTTTAACCCACCAGGCTTCGAAAACAAAATGTCAGCACTGGGTCGAACAAAACAGCCTTTTCACCAAAAACATAAAATACAACATGTTACGAAAGTGCGGATGACTATGCTGTTTACTTTGTTGTGTTGTTTATTGTGTGCAATTTTTCTAACGTAAACCAACGTTCGTGTGTTGTTGTTCCCGTTATGTTAAACTCCAGCGTATGGATTATGTTTCACAATTTCACTCATTGTTGATTCACCCGTCTTTTTGTTGAACTTGAAAGAAACGAAAAAACTCAAAAGCAAACTATTTTAATTGATTGTCGAACTCTCTGAAACGAGCATCTGCTACCATGGACCCTCGTGTTAAATTTGTGAGTTTTCTGAAAGTTTCTTGGGTTTGTGCAGAATCGGTATTGTGTTCTTGATCTTTACCTCATCGTTCAGGCTCTTCCACTCATGGCAGCGCTACAAGAACCGCTGCGCAATGGACAAACGTTGGTGCTCAGCGGGAAGATAAACAGTGATTTAAACACAGAAAATGACAGGTATTGTTAAAATGGGTCGAAATTGCGTACAAAAAGCGGTTTGAAACTAATCTTCTCGACATTCATAATGTTCACAATAACCTCCATAACTTTCAGTTTCCACATTCACTTGCTTGGCGATGCAGATGAGGAGGTTGGAATGAAGTTGCAGGCACGCTGTCTTGCCACCGATGCGTTGTGCAAGTGTTTCGACGTGGAATTTGGTTTGAATCAACAGATAAACCTGAAAAACTGCAAGCTCGCTGCCGGTTCTGAGTTCACGGTTCGCATTACCATCGGTGAAAACGAAACAAAAGTTGGTTTGAAAGACGAACCAATCTGAGTTTCTTGTTGAACAAATCAACACCTGGTTAATGTTAATGTCAACGATTCTCGGACTGCAGATCGCATTGAATGACATTCCACCAACCGTGATTCCCGAGCCGCTCAACCCAGAGCAAGCAAAACGAATTCACGTCAATGGAGCAGTGGTGTTGGAGAAAATACACACCGAAGATGTACAGTATGTAAGTCTGGAGAAGCTTAGGCTTTTTACTCACCAAAAGTTGCAAAAAATAAAGAGTAACAACTATTTTTGCTTCCAGGAGCTGCCGTACAAAAAAGACTTGACCTACGGACTTGCGATTGGGCACAAACTGATTCTAACTGGGCAACTTGGCGCAACGCGTGTGGACATCAAATTGTTCAACGAGAAGAACGACATTCCAATGCACTTCACAACTGAAATCTCAACTCAGGTTGACTTTCAGGACTTCCGTTTTTAGCAAAAAAAAGATTGATGGTTCTATTTGCAGATGCTGTCACTCAGTCGTACAATATCAGGCGAAAACTCTGGTCCACAAGTGCCAAACTGCATGTATCCGTTCCGAGAAAACGAACACATGGAATTGGTCATATTGAACGACGTTCGGCTGCTGCAGGCACGAGTTCATCTTTGAATCGTGGTTGATTACTGAAATTTACGCTTTTGCTTTGAACAGTGTGCGATTCGTGCAAAAAATTACCTGAAAAAGTACTGGAAAAATCGAATATCTTTCAGATCTTTGTGAACAATCGCAGCGTGGTCACGTTCAACCACGACAAACGTGCGAATCCGGACTTGATTTCAGGCGTGGAAATTTCGGGTGACATCCGGCTGGAGACGGTGCTGACGGTTTGACTTTATCTGCTTCACCTTCGTGATGATTTGTGATGTGTCTTCACAGAACATTGTCAAAATAAAAAGAAAACACATTCCACCACAGCGGTGTGCGGTTTCACAAACTTGTTTCCAAGAATCACTAAGAAGCTGAATCGGTTTTTCAATTTTATCCAATTTGTATTCGTGCCAAGCATGACAAGCAAGTTCACAACAAAACAATGTGTAAAGCAATAGCGAAACAAAATAACGACAGTTGCAACTGACTCGGCAGCAATCATCACGAATACAAAAAAAAGAACGATTCTGTGAAACAAAAAGCGCACAACATAATTTATCGCAAGAGATCGTTGGCTGACAATCGATAAACTCTGCAGTTCATATCACTTCAAAACAAACAAGCCAAACCACCAACCACCGAATCTCATTTTTGAAGATGCACAAACAACCCCAAAGATTTTTAGATTTCATCCATTTCATCATCGTCATCAATCGAAAACTCTGGAAAATCGCCAACTTCCAAATCTTGAGGTCGCACAAATGAACCGTAATTTGGGGCACACTCGAAATATCTGCAATGAGAAGTTTTTAGTGTACAGCAAATAAGAAAGAATTGTCACCAAATGACGCAGCCTGAAACATGCTCATAAAATGAATTGGGTACCAAATTCAATGCAAAAGGTTCACTGCAAACAAAAAACTGAACAGCTCTGTTCAGTTTTTATTTCATGTGTTGCGAAGATTCGTTCAATTCTCGATTAATTGGCTTGAAGAGCGGCTTTTTTCAAAGCACTGCAGCTCTTTCATTCAACGACCAACGTTCTGCCGTCCACAGAGCCATCGTTCTTGCCGTACGGCTCATCGTAGCACACGCCGACCCAAGTGCCCGCCTTGAAGTGCGTCGCACCCACAAACGCAACCTGGCCGCGGCGAGCGGGAACGTTCGCAAGTCGAACTTCACACCGTTGACCGACCTGAAACGAAAGCAAAAACGTTGCACGGTGCCACCACGAAGTTGGCTAGGACGAAAAACAACAAGAAACAAGTCAGCTAATTGCTCAGTGAGCGATTTTCAAAGAGAAAAACGAATTCGAATTTTAAGATCCGCACCTGGATTCCTTTGCGTTTCGCTGCCTCAGCGGACTCTGTGACTGTTTGCGTGATCTGTTGCTCGCGAGCTTTCTGCAGCTCCGGATTAAAACGGCCGAGCTGTTGGCGCTTTTTCCATGCGAGAACGCTGTCTGAAAAATAGAAACTAGTTTTTTTGGAAAATCGCCGAAGGTAAAGCACAAACGGCCTGTGAAACAGCACTGTGTTTAGATGCACATTGATGCAGTTCATGTTCCTTAGTAGCCTCTGATATTCACGTTTTAACCATCGAAAATGAAACAAGAAAGAAAACTAATTGTTCATGATAGGGATGGAGCCGGTTCCGGTCCGGATTCCGGCGCCTAAAATTAGATCCGGATCCGGTCCGGATTCCGGCGCAATTTTGCCGGATCCGGCCGGAATGGCCGAGACCCGCTAATTAACAAGTTGATTCCCCCGTTTCAGAGCTGTTCAATGGTTTGACAAATTTGTTTCGGTGCTTTGTTGGTTTTGTTGTTGTGCATTTGACATGTGATCAGTGAGCGTTGCTTTAGTTTAGTGTTCTGTTCAATGGTAAATGGTTCACTGCTTTTGTCTTGAGTGGTAAACTTATGCGCAGCATCGTCCACTTTAAAAAACGTGTCTGCCAGCTTTTGGCCGACGTTGTTGATGAACAATAGCACGTTTTTTTTGAAATCAGCCATTTTCGTTGGTCATATTCAGTTAGCTGTCAAACAGTTGCTTTTTTGTGAGCCCCAGAACACCAGCGATTTTAGCGACGTGTGTTACCGTGGGTGTGCGGGGGTGCCGTGATCCCCTAAAACCCGATAACCCCCCCCCCCCCCAACGACGAATCCACGAGACGACGAATCCATTTCAATGGTGTTGCCCGCCGTTTGCGCACTGAAGCAGCGCATCGAACAAGTCGATGCGAGTGGCATTGGTACGACGAAAAAACGCTGCTGACCAGCATCGACACACGCTTCGTGCGCTTTTCCACAACGAATCCAACATCATGGCCACGTACGTTGATCCGCGATTCAAGAATACTGCAGTCGTCTTCGAAAATAAAGGCGCGATTCGTTGTGAACTACTTCACATTGCAAAGAAAATCTTGAAACGACCGGAGACGCCCACAAACTGCGACGATACATCCGAGATCGCGAACAACGACGATAACGAAAGTGAACGCGAGCCCGAACCAAAAAAGAAATCGACTGGCCTCTACGGAGGCATTGAGTTTCACGCTGCGCGACCGCGCAACCCGTCAGGCGAATCCAGTCTTGATGACGAACTGCGCGGCGAAATGAATATGTACGAGTCGGATGATTTTATCGACGAACCGGACAAAAGTGATCTAATGCTAGACTTTTGGCGGCTGAACTCGTCTAAATACCCCAAACTATCGACAATCGCGCGCAGATACCTGGCACCGCTATTAACAAGCGTGGCAAGCGAACGAATGTTCTCTGAAGCCAGGCAGGTGTTTGTGTACAGCCGATCTCGTCTGTCAACTCAAAACGCCGAAAAAGTCATGTTTCTGAATGGAGTGTTGCCAGCACTTAATTATCCCTATGCGATGTGAATTTTGTCAATTGTTGTTGTTGTAATTTTTGGTTGGTTCATGTGCTGTGTCTTGCTGACTTTGTTTCTGTGTCTGTGCTGCTTTATGCTGAAAATGTGATGAAGAAGCGACGAAATGTGCGTAGATGTTTTTTAGACATAAAAAGGCCATTCCGGTCCGGATTCCGGCAATTTTTGCCGGATCCGGCCCGGCTAGGGTTAGGGGAAAAAAATCCGGATTTTTTTTAAATTAAAAAAAAAAATTTTTAAATTTTTTTTTACAAGTTAGGTTTGTTCGAAGCGTCTCGTCGAGCTGAGTTCATCTAGACTATTTTCAGAACGATCCGGAAAACTATAAGAGCGAAAATCGTGTTTTATTGAAATTATGTCCATTTCATAGAGGGAAAGTTGCATTTTCAACAGTAAAACAGGACAATTTTCGACGTGTACTTGAATATTGAACCGTTCTTAGTTGTTCCTCTTTAGAAAATTACCAAAATTTGACTGTGTTCAAAAATTCCTGTTTGCTGTAGCTAAGTCGGCAACCCCTGTCGACCCGGTCGCCCCCACCCCAAGACACTTACTTTCAGGTTCAACCAGCTATGCTATCTGCCACATGGCGAGAGCCCACTCTTCAAATCATCGTATCGAAAACACGTACCATGATTTCGCGATCACGTTGCGGGCAACTGACAGACGCAAGTTTAACACGTTAGTTTAGCTCAGCACGCAAGTTTTAACATGTGGCCATGTTATCGGGTATCTGAAAAACGGTCGTGTGATGTGGTATTAACCAACATCCCCGCTCCAATTGTTTAACAATATATCGCACAACTCCATTGTAGACCTATAACGTACGCCAATCAACAATCATGTTCATCTCATGGCCTACCGACTGAAAAAACATGTTCTAAGTTGCAAGAAAACGATTTCTGAAACGATATTTCAATTCAGTTAAGTCATTTCAACGCTAAAAATTGACTCTATAAGTCATCCAAATCGAAAAACATGGAGTACGTCGGTCAAAATGACCAAATAATGACATGTACCTAAGCACACAAAGTTGGGAAGAAAATTTGGTTTGAACTTTCAAAAAATTATGCCATAAATCGAATTTTCAGAGCAAAGTAAAAGAAAAATTTTTCAAATTTTTTTAAGTTTAAAAAAAATCCAATTTTTTTTTTAAAACGAAAAAAAAATAAAAAAAAAATTTTTTTTCAAAGCCCCTAACCCTAGGCCCGGCCGGAATGGGCTTTTGCCGAATCCGGCCCGGATTCCGGCAAATTTGCCGGATCCATCCCTAGTTCATGATCATAGACACACTTCACCGAAAGGTAGCATGTTCACGTTCACTGTGATTGCAGAATGGAGAAAATAATCAAAACAATGGTCCCATTTACAAACAAGCTGTGAAAACACGTGCAATTCGTGCAAACTGCTTGCTTGCAGGCTACGCCAAGCTGGATAGAGTTTGACCAATGACAGAGCCCAATTCAAAAGCAGCCAATCAGCTGATTATCTGTGATTTGCAGTTTGATTCTTTGATTCTAATTCAACAATCGCGCTCACCATTTCTCGCTGCGTACGCTTCGTCTGAGATCTCGAATTTCTGCACATGCGAATCGTCGATCGTCTCGATCGGATGGTCCTTGACGTGTACGATCATCGTGTCGGCGACGCCGCATTCGCCCAGCGTTCTTTCGGCCTCATCCAAATTGGCAACGAAAATGTTCTCCTTCGTTCGCAGCTCCAACTGCATCGAGCTCGATGCGGCGCCCGTCAGGAGCTCGAGCTTGTTCTGGAAAGTTTAGCAGTGTATAACTGGACAATTGACTGGACTGCACACGCTGGAAAGGTTCAAGAAAAGGGTATGCGATTTTGTGCACTCTGAAAGTTGAATCTGGTGAGCAAGAGCTATGACATCTGATCTGAAGCTCTGGTCTGGATGATGGCGCAAACAATGCAGACAAAGAACAAACACAGAAAGTACATGATACATGTTGAATTGATAATCAAAAAGTGAAAATAAATTTGCTCACTTTTAAGTCGACTACTTTTAGCGTGGTGGGAAACCTTCGCTCCGAATGAAAATCGTTCAAATTGCTCGTTACAATCACGTTGAGCAGCTGCACGCTGTTGGTCTCCGTCATTTTTTTTGAAATTAGTTAGCTAGCAAAACAAAGCAGCAGTCTGTTTCTGCAACAGCGAATTTGCGAAAATTGCATAGAAAAACGAAATGCCAGTTTTCTTCAATAAAAACAAAGAAAAATTTTTTCTCAATATACTGTGTCATTTTTGGCACATTTTTCGGAAAGTTTAACAAACGTGTTCTTTGACTTTACCTTGCAATTTTGCAAAACCGTCCACGGGTCCAAAGTGGCGCTTGCAGATGCAGACGGTGCTGTGCAGCTCAGCTCGGACGCTCAGAATTCACAACGAGAAATGAAATGTTACCTTGGCTGCATTGGAGGAGAGGAAGTGTTCAGCCAAGCGATTGCGACGCTCAAACTCATTCCAAAAGTGGTTCAAGCCAAAAAGCAATCGGTGAATGTCGATTTTGGACCTGCACGGTTTTGCAAGGTGATCAGTAGCGAAAGTGCGGGGGGGGTGGGGGGTCCACCGTCCACCCCCCCCTCAGCCGAAAATCCTGCCCGTGCACGGGCAGATACCCGTGTACCCCCCCTCCCCCCCTTTACCTCGACACGGGTACTAGACTCCCCCCTACCCCCCTCCGCGAGAAAACACGGGATCGCACCCCCCGGTCGCACCTCACGGTGGTCAATCTCATCTCAATTTTTTCTAAAAATACCGTAATTTTTGCATTTTTCTTGACGTTTGTGTCAGTCCCTGCATAGATTTTGTTGTTTCTGACCAAACAAGCAGCTTGTTTGCACAAAATATTCTGTATTTTACAAGAATTTCTGTGTTTTTCTAAGGCAAAAATTTGGTATTACCCGTGCGATCCCGTGCACCCCCCCCCTCACGAAATTTTCTGCCAGTGCACCCCCCCTCAGGAAAATTTGCTGCCCGTGCACCCCCCCCCTCACCGAGAAGGCACCTGACTAGGGTTGTTAAACAAAAATGAAATTTTTTTTTAAAAAAAAAGTGATTAAAAAAAAACAAAAATGCCGATTTTTTTTTGAAAAAAAAAATTCAAAAAATTTTCCTCTAATATGCTCTGAAAACCTCAATTTTGGCACAATTTTTCGAAAGTTCAACAAAAATTTTCTTTGATTATACCTCGTAAAACCTTTAGCAGTCGATTTTGGGCCGTTTTACCGACTGATTTTAGGCTTCGACAACATTTGCGATGAAGTTTTTGAGCGTCCCAAAGCTTAGCCTACCATTTCCGATGCAGATAAGGTGACGATTAGCCTCGCAGAGCGTCCGATTGTGCTCGCTGCACCGTTTGCAAGCGCTACGTTGTCTGGTTGCTGCTTCGTGTCGTGTCGTCGCGACACCATCAGAAGAATTGATCGAATTTCAAGGCGGTATGTTTGTCTTCACTTTAGCATTAGCTTAGCTGGGGACAATTAGTGACGTTTTGGAGGTCAAAACACAAGAAGAGGCATGGTGACGGTTTGGAAAAGGGGTAATTGAGGTCACCAAAACAAAATCTGCAAAGTTCCGCCATACGGGTGTCATTCGGGAGGCGCTTGCATATCATATGTGGTTCTTCGGACTCCCTGATTGATTTAGCACAACTTTGATTTTTGAAATTTTTAAAAAAAAAAATTTTTTTTAAAAAAAAAACAAAAATGACGATTTTTGTTTTTTTTAACAACCCTACACCTGACCCCCCCCTCTAAAATTAGGCAAACACCCCCCCCTCACCCGAGGTCCCGCTTTCGCTACTGAAGGTGATGTCGAAAAAATTTTTGTTGAATTTTTGGAAAATTGTGCCTGAAATTAATCTTTCAGTCAGACTTCATCTTGTTGTATTAAGAGAAAACTTTCATTTTTTTAGTAAAAATCGGCATTTTTTGTTTTTTTTTATTTAGTTTTTTAACAAATTTGATTTTTCTTCAGTTGATCACATAGTTGCTTTCTTTTGTTTTGCTTTCAAAGATAATTGAATCACAAAGAGAAATAAAGAACAAGAACAAGAACAACAACAAGAACAAAATTTTGATATCGGTTTGGAAAAGGGCTCCTCCGCTGACCCGAAACAAAAATCTCTAATGTTCCACACCGATAGGAGGAGGAGGAGTCATTCGGGATCGGCTCGGCAGGGCTGCCCTTCTTTTCCAAAATCCGCTTCAAGCAGTACCGTGGGCCCAAAAAAAATTTCGAGGGGGGGGGTATGGTACCGTGGGGGGGGGGGTGCCGACCAAAAAGTGAGGGGGGGTCCAACGTATGGTAACGTGGGACCCCCCCCCAGGGGGGTCCCATGGGGGGGGGTGCATTTTTTCAAAATTTTCTGTGGGGGGGTCCACCTAGGGTTGTTAAACAAAAATGAAAAAATTTTTTTTAAAAAAAAGTGATTAAAAAAAAACAAAAATGCCGATTTTTTTTTTTAAAAAAAAATTCGAAAAATTTTCCTCTAATATGCTCTGAAAACCTCAATTTTGGCACAATTTTTCGAAAGTTCAACAAAAATTTTCTTTGATTATACCTCGTAAAACCTTTAGCAGTCGATTTTGGGCCGTTTTACCGACTGATTTTAGGCTTCGACAACATCTGCGATGAAGTTTTTGAGCGTCCCAAAGCTTAGCCTACCATTTCCGATGCAGATAAGGTGACGATTCGCCTCGCAGAGCGTCCGATTGTGCTCGCTGCTCCGTTTGCAAGCGCTACGTTGTCTGGTTGCTGCTTCGTGTCGTGTCGTCAGCGACACCATCAGAAGAATTGATCGAATTTCAAGGCGGTATGTTTGTCTTCACTTTAGCATTAGCTTAGCTGGGGACAATTAGTGACGTTTTGGAGGTCAAAACACAAGAAGAGGCATGGTGACGGTTTGGAAAAGGGGTAATTGAGGTCACCAAAACAAAATCTGCAAAGTTCCGCCATACGGGGGTCATTCGGGAGGCGCTTGCATATCATATGTGGTTCTTCGGACTCCCTGATTGATTTAGAATTTCAAACAAATGACTTTGATTTTTTTCGTGAAATTTTTTTTTTTAATTGAATTAAATTTTTTTTTTGTTTGTAACGTTGCATAAAACAAAAATGACGATTTTTGTCTCTTTTAACTAGCGAGAATCAAACTCATGATGACTGTCTGATCAAAACTGTTCAAAACAAAACAAATAATCCACTTCATCGACGATACGAATTCAAAGTGCACACCCCCACCTAGAGATGTCAAGAAAAAAAATTTCTATTTTTTTTCTTTTTTAAAAAAAAAAATTTTTTTTTTAAATTTTTTTTTTTAAAAATGAAAGTTGTTCAGAATTTTTCAGGGAGTCCGAATATCACCATCTGAGGAGCCACCGACTTACCATATGACCCCCACTCATATGGGAGGAGGGTGAAAATTTCAGACTTGGTTTCGGCGACCCCATTTTCCCACCGACGACATCACGTCTCGTGTTTTGCCTCTCAATTCACCTCAAATAACATGGAAACAAGTTCCGCAACAAACCGGTGTGATCACGCTGACGACACGAGGCGAAACAGCAACGAGCAACCAACGAAGTTACGCTTGCAGTGGCAGACAGTGCAATTTCCACCTTTCGAGATCCTGAAAAACGATGCGTAAATGTGAGTTCTCTGCTTCTATCTCACCTTAGCGACATCGGAATTTGTTGAACTAGCCTTTGCGACGCTCAAGTACTTCAATGCGCGAGTCGATCATCACTCACCAAGGCTGAAAACAGTCGATAAATCAATCCAGAATACCACCTGCAGCGTTGAAGACTAAGTGACAAGGTAAAGTCAAAGAAAATTTTTGTTGAACTTTCGAAAAATTATGCCAAAAACGGCATTTTCAGGGCACATTAAAGAAAAATTTCAAACATTTTTAATAAAAAAATAAAAACAAAATGTTCATTTTTTTTACATTTTTTTTAAAAAAATTAAAAAAAATTTTTTTTTTGACCCTTACATCTCTACCCCCACCCCCCCCACCCATGATAATTTTTCGACCAAAATTTTGAAGGAAAAACGTTAAATTTTGCTGCAAAATCGTTGAAATTACAATGAAGATGGTCAAGTTATCATATATTCAGCTTATATTATGGGCTTGGTAGACAAAAATCATGATTTTTCGAAAAAATTTTAGGGTGCGCAGAAAATTTTGGGGGGGGGGGGGGTGTCCGCCAGACAAAATGTTCATGGGGGGGGGGGGGGGGGGGTGTCGGCAAAATTTTCGAGGGGGGGGGGTACGGGGGGGGGGGGGGGGGGGGTGCCCGGTTTTGGGGGGGTGGCCTCCCGGTGCCCCCCACCCCCCCCCCCCCCCAACGGTCCCCTCGGGTGCTCTGGGGGGGGGGGTGCACTAGGGTTGTTAAAAAAAAACAAAAATCGTCATTTTTTTTTTAATTTTTTTTTTAAATTTCAAAAATCACAGTTGTGCTAAATCAATCAGGGAGTCCGAAGAACCACATATGATATGCAAGCGCCTCCCGAATGACTCCCGTATGGCGGAACTTTGCAGATTTTGTTTTGGTGACCTCAATTACCCCTTTTCCAAACCGTCACCATGCCTCTTCTTGTGTTTTAACCTCCAAAACGTCACTAATTGTCCCCAGCTAAGCTAATGCTAAAGTGAAGACAAACATACCGCCTTGAAATTCGATCAATTCTTCTGATGGTGTCGCGACGACACGACACGAAGCAGCAACCAGACAACGTAGCGCTTTTTAAACGGAGCAGCGAGCACAATCGGACGCTCTGCGAGGCGAATCGTCACCTTATCTGCATCGGAAATGGTAGGCTAAGCTTTGGGACGCTCAAAAACTTCATCGCAGGAATGTTGTCGAATCCTAAAATCAGTCGGTAAAACGGTCCAAAATCGACTGCTAAAGGTTTTACGAGGAATGATCAAAGAAAATTTTTGTTGAACTTTCGAAAAATTGTGCCAAAATTGAGGTTTTCAGAGCATATTAGAGAAAAATTTTCGAATTTAAAAAAAAAGCGGCATTTTTGTTTTTTTAATCACTTTTTTTTAAAAAAATTTTTTTTTTAAAAAACAAAAATGACGATTTTTTTTTTTTTAACAACCCTAGGTGTCAGTCATGGTACAGACACCCCCCCAGGGCGTGGGCTGCGGGGGAGTGCACTATTGTAGAAAATTTTCTGGGGTGCACACCCCCCACCAGTGCCGTGGGCGAGGGGGGGGTGGGGGCAGTACCGTGGGCGAGGGGGGGGGTGGGGGGGGTACACCCCCCGGCTGCTCTTCTTTTCTAAAAAACCGAGACGCTCGTTGTCGGACATTGTTTAGACCGACCTAATTCTAACCCTAATCCTAAAGCATAATCCTAAGCCTAACATGATCCTAACCTAATCCTAACCTAAGCCAACCCTTTTCAGAAAGGTTGATGCCAAAACAACTACGTTTTTTACAAGTTTTTGTTGAGGCTGGAGCGTGTGCAGGCGCGCTAGTGGATCATGTGCATGAGCTTGCCGATGCCGCGTGCGCGTGCGTTTTAAAAAAGAAGCGCCAGGCACCCCCCCCCAGAGCACCAGAGACCGTCGGGTGGGGGGGGGTGGGGGAGCACCGTGCCACCCCCCCTAAAACCGGGCACCCCCCCCCACATAGGACCCTCGAGGGAAATTTGGCCGACAGCCCCCCCACACCCCCATGAAATTTTGTCTGGCGGAGACCCCCCCCCCAAAATTTTCCGTACACCCTAAAATTTTTTTCTAGACATCATGATTTTTTGTCCGTAAAGTCCATAATATAAGCTGAATATATGATAACTTGACCATCTTCGATTGTAATTTCAACGATTTTGCAGCAAAATTTAGCGTTTTTTCTTTCAAAATTTAAGCGAAAAATTATCATGGGGGGGGGGGAGGGGTGGACCCCCCCATAGAAAATTTTGGAAAAAAAATGCACCCCCCATGGGACCCCCATGGGGGGGTCCCACGTTACCATAGGTTGGACCCAGTAGCGAAAGCGGGACCTCGGGCGAGGGGGGGGGTGTTTGCCGAATTTTAGAGGGGGGGGGGGTCAGGTGCCTTCTCGGGGGGGGGGGGGTGCACGGGCAGCAAATTTTCGAGGGGGGGTGCACTGAGAAAAATTTTCGTGAGGGGGTGCACGTGATCGTACGGGTCATAAGGCCAAATTTTTGCCTTAGAAAAACACAGAAAATTCTCGTAGAAATACAGAATATTTTGTGCAAACAAGCTGCTTGTTTGGTCAGAAACAACAAAATCTATGCAGGGACAGACACAAACGTCAAGAAAATGTAAAAATTACGGTATTTTTGGAAAAATTGAGATGAGATTGACCACCGTGAGGGGGAGGGTGCGATCCCGTGTTTTCTCGCGGGGGGGGTGGGGGGAAGTCTATACCCGTGTCGAGGTAAAGGGGGGAGGGGGGTACAGGTATCTGCCCGTGCACGGGCAGGATTTTTGGGTGCTGAGGGGGGGGGTGGACCCCCCCCCCCCCACCCCCCCCCCCCCCCGCACTTTCGCTACTGGTTGACCCCCCCTCACTTTTTGGTCGGCACTCCTCTCCACCCGGAGCAATACGTAACTGAACGAAGCACGTT
>JASANC010000302.1:0-62784 GCA_030248135.1 Theristus sp. LFF4_11 | reverse complement strand
ATCAGAGACTTGAAAAGAGTTGTCGAGCCAAGTCTCTCACTGCTTACACAAAGCCATATTCCTCCTTTTATATGCGTCTCCCGCATTTTTAGATAATTGTATTTAAGATTGTATCTGTGACGTCTCTTCGAATGTTGCAGTGGGGGTTTTTCACCTTACATGTTGCTCTGACACGACTTTGCTATGCTCATGGATGCAAGATTTTGAGTGAAGGTGATCGAAAGATCTAATAGTACGGTTAAACTGTGCTTATGTACAGTTGAGAAACCAGCGGATTTTTTCCACATCTGGTGTCGATCACTGATACGTGCACAAAATTTTCAAGCGTGTCACGGCTTTTTAGGATGTGTTTCAATTCACAATGTGCTTTTATTTTTTTATCGGGTTTGATTTTTACCGCTTTGTCATCTATCTAGCAAACGATGTTTTTGTGGTGAATCTTAGGGGAATATATAATAATTCTGTTATCAAATTTCACAGCAATTTAGTTGTTATGTTCAGTCATCACAGCAGGTTTGGTACCAATCACGTTTTTTGAAAAAAATCATTCAAACATTTAAAAGAAAAAACGGTTAGTTAAAGCGTTGTTAAGAAAAAACTGGTAATCCAAAACATCCACCTGGGCTTTTAAAGTATTTTTGTGCTGCACCAAACACCAAATTTAAGTTTAAAAACTTTTACAATTGCGAGAAAGTACATCAAAATTGATAGCATATTTCGTACAGATTCCATTTATAAAACCCCATTTTAACATATTTTGTAGGGGTTTTGGTGTATTTGATTTTGATGTATTTGATGGTGTAAAGAAAAACACGATAAGTTAAAACGGTGTGACTGCAGAGTCCATGAACTTCTCCATGGTACACCAAAAGTCTGGTATTTGAAGAAATTTTTTGTTTGCACCAAACATACAGTTTAATATTTCTTAAATCAAATTAAAGCAAGTGAAAGAGCGTTCGAAACTACGTATAAATGGTATAGATAACATTGGTTAAAACGTTTTATAAGTGGATTTAATAAACAATAAAACTCATACTAGCAAAAATAAAAACTTTTCAACCAACCTTGTAACAAAAAAATCGAAAAGAGAAAACGGTTTGCATGTTGTTAAATTGTTTTCTAGACCAGTTTTTTACGGCGAAAATGATGGTGTAAAGAAAAACACGATAAGTTAAAACGCTGTGACTGCAGAGCCCATGAACTTCTCCATGGTACACCAAAAGTCTGGTATCTGAAGAAATTTTTTGTTTGCACCAAACATACAGTTTAATATTTTCTAAAACAAATTAAAGCACGTGAAAGATCGTTCAAAACTACGTATAAATGGTATAGATAACATTGGTTAAAACGTTTTATAAGTGGATTTAATAAACAATAAAATCTCATACTAGCAAAAATAAAAACTTTTCAACCAACCTTGTAACGAAAAAACTAAAAAGAGAAAACGGTTTGCATGTTGTTAAATTGTTTTCTAGACCAGTTTTTTACGGCGAAAATGATGGTGTAAAGAAAAACACGATAAGTTAAAACGCTGTGACTGCAGAGCCCATGAACTTCTCCATGGTACACCAAAAGTCTGGGATTTGAAGAAATTTTTTGTTTGCACCAAACATACAGTTTAGTATTTTTTTAAACAAATTAAAGCACGTGAAAGAGCGTGCAAAACTACGTATAAATGGTACTAGTTACTGCAGTTAAAACGTTTTTTTGGTTGACTTAATAAAACAATAAAAGCTCATACTAGCAAAAATAAAAAATTTTCAACCAACCAACCAACCAAATAAAAAAACCTCAAAAGAGCAAACGGTTTGCATCTTGTTGAAATGTTTTCCAGACCAGTTTTTTATTGCGAAAAAGATAGCGAAGAGACATTTTGGGGCCAGCTAAACGCTGAGGCAAAAAAAGCCAAAAACTGAAATTTTTGGAATTTTTCGACACCGATTTTTTTACGCATTTTGTTTATACCGAATTAAAGGTTTGTGTTTTTTTAAAAACTAAATACAACACATGAAAGCCCTTGCAAAATACTACATTTTTCATATTAACATCAATGTTCGATAACGTTTCTGTGTTGCGTTACAAGACGTTGTTTGTCAAAACGCCAAAAATGACGTTTTTCGACGACATACCCTACTTTGGAGACCTGTAGCGCCACACCACAAGGGTCTCATTCCAAAAGCGGGCCGGTTTTTTCTTAGTTGGACCTAAGGGTACCTCCATGCCAAATTTGAGCGAAATCGATTTTCCGTCAGGGGCAAAAATGTTCCACCGGTTTGCGGACGGTCTCTTAATAAGAACGATAATACAATAACATCGCAATGTTGCACACTCACAAACAAACACACAGGCATGCACGCAGCTGCTGTGTATGTGCCTGTGCGTTTTTCCACTGTTTTATGACCGGAGTGCACCCTAGAACCAAAGACAGACTCAATGCCATTTTCCCAGAGAGAAAAATCGAATTTCATCTGCAAAATCCGTTCAGAAAAAAAGCCGCCAAGACACGTCCGGTGTTGGCAGTGGCGTCGAGATTGTCAGAAACGAACCGTATAAGGACGGCCCGGGCGGTAACGGCGGACAATACACGTACAAGATCTATCATATCGGCAATCATTTGCCGTGTGAGTTTACGCATTTTCGTTCACTGTACATTGATTGGTTGAGTTCCATTTGTTGGTTGGTTGTGAGGGATGTGTGTAATATTTGTGCCACTGTTGGCGGTAGAATAAAAATAAATAAGATGAAAAATGGGAAGAATTTTACAACGAACTCTATGACAGCTGATTTGATGGTGATCATGTGATGAATTCTGTGCAAAAACTCCGTTTCCACAGCGATTTATGCACAGAATGCATGCATCAACCAATCAGCTAGTTGGATATGTTTTTGAGTTAGACTGTACTGATGAATGAATCTTTTGAAATTGGTTTAGACACACTCAACGTGCCGGTATCCTCTTCAGTGCAAACGTATCGTTGTTTGAAGTTCACTCAACTGTAGAACAATACCAAAATTCTAGCCATGTGAAAGCCCACAATCAAACTCAAAATTCTGTTACTTTCGGTCCACCATTGCAGCTTGGTTCCGGAGTATTCTGCCGAAGTCGGCGCTGGTCGTCGAGGAGGAGGCGTGGAACGCGTATCCCTACACGAAGACTCGCTACACGTGTCCGTTCGTGGAGAAATTGGTGCTGGAGGTGGAGACACGCTATTACAACGATGCTGGCACCAGGGAGAATGTGTTCAACCTCGACCAACAGGACATGAACGATCGTATTGTTGGTGCGTTTTGTTGGATTGTTTGTCAGTTTTTACTTCGTTTTCGAGTTATTCTACCGGTATCGATCGACTAGGATCCTTTCTTTTGGACCGGAGACTCAATGCGTGCATAGACAGGCGAACAGTTTCATGCATGACGCGGGCATTCGAAATTGGCAAAGTGATCCGAGTTCTGCCAATACACTATTTTGAATTGCCGCATAAAGATTGAAACTAGTTTCCTTTCCATGTCTGCACATGCATGACTTTGTGGTCGCGTGTGAAAACTCCATGGAACATTCCATTGCACCGCACACCGACTCGCAGCCTTATCCTACACCGAAACTGTAAAAATCACCCAATCTGTTCAGTCAAAACTATTTGAATGAGCGATTAATATGGAAAGAAACATGAGAATAAATGTGGACAACAATATGACAGATAACACGAACACTTATAAAACAAAACAAAGGAAATCAGCGGTTTTTTTGTTTTCCAGATTTCATGGACATCGTCAAGGACGGTGTATCGGCGATGGAGTACGTGAAAGAGGAGGACCCAACGTTGTACCAATCGGAGAAGACGGGTCGAGGACCGTTGCAAGAGGACTGGGTGGAGGACTGTGTCAAGGTGACGCTTGAGGCGCATTCATGAAGCAGTATTTAGTGACGCGTAGCTGTGTTGACGATACTGCTGCTTCATGAATGCCCCTTAATTCTTGGAGTTAATAGTGTAGTCAGGCTCATTTGGGTCATGGTTTTTTTGATAAACGTTACCCGCACATTATTGTTTTGGTTTTGGTTATCTCTTGCAATTCAGTGGGGTTTCGGGGCTGGCTTTTTCGTCGACACAACAGATTTTCCACGGAGCAAGGAGACCCGAAACCAAGGAAGTATAAGTAGTGCTGCTGCTCGATAAGGGCGCTGCAAAATCGTTGTATAAAAGTACAGTTACAATTTTGTTGCAATTTTTGTTCACCGCACAGAACAACAAGCCGATCATGTGCTCGTACAAGTTGTGCCGCGTCGAGTTCCGCTATTGGGGCATGCAATCTCGCATCGAGAAGTTTATCCATGACGTCGGTAAGGTGTGGCTGTGTTCGTGAAATCTGGGTTTTTCTGTTGTGGTGGTTTCTGTTTTTATTTTTATTTTAATATCGTCAGAGAGCAATGACAATCATCCGTGCGACGCTGTGGTTACCGATGTACGCAGCCCTCAAAACCGGTGTGCAGCCCGCAAGGAATTCTTTGCGGTGGCATTTTGGCGACACCGGTTTGCGGTCTATTCACCATTTGCAAGGCAGCCGGTGCAATGAAGCAAGACTGCAAAGAAGCCGGCAAACTCGCAAAGTTTTGTTCTTGCGGGCTGCACACCGGTTTGAAGCGTTGCGCAAATCGGTACCTCACACCGTCGCACGGGTATGATGACAATTGAAAATCATTCGGTTGTTGTTGTTCATTGACGGAGCGCAACGCTCCGGAGGGGCAAAGCCGAGTTGCTGGCGTTTGCGTCCGAAGTCGCCGGAAAAATTATTCGACGCAACATTTCAGCGCTCCGCAAAACGATGGTTCGGGCGCATCGCCAGGCGTGGGCGTGGCAGGACGAATGGCACGGTCTGACGCTCGCCGACATCAGGGAGATGGAGCGTGAGACGCAGGAGATGCTGAATGAACTGGTGGGTTGGTTGGAGGGTTGGTTGGTTGAGAGGTTGGTGGGTTGGTGGGTTGTCATTTGAATAGACTGTGTACTGAAGCAGCGCTGGGTTTGTGGACGCCTCTATCAGTGGTTAGCACGCTGTTGTTGTTGTTGTTGTTGTTGTTGTTGTTGTTGTTGTTGTTGTTGTTGTTGTTGTTGTTGTTGTTCATCGCCCCACAGGTGGGCAAGGTAGTGACGCAATTTGGCAGATCGATGAGGCTCGATCGGGTGCGGACGCTGTGTAGGAGCTGCGTCGTGAGCTGCATCGCAGTCATATGGCTGCTTTTTCTGCGAGCTCCGCAAAAAAATTGCTCGTGTTTAGCGCCGCTGCGAGGGGATGCCCCAGGGTAGGGTTAGGGGCTTTGAAAAAAAAAAAATTTTTTTATTTTTTTTTCGTTTTTTTTTAAAAAAAAAATTTGGATTTTTTTTTTAAACTTAAAAAAAATTTGAAAATTTTTTTTCTACTTTGCTCTGAAAATTCGATTTATGGCATAATTTTTTGAAAGTTCAAACCAAATTTTCTTCCCAACTTCTTTGTGTGCTTAGGTACATGTCATTATTTGGTCATTTTGACCGACGTACTCCATGTTTTTCGATTTGGATGACTTCTAGAGTCAATTTTTAGCGTTGAAATGACATAACTGAATTGAAATATCGTTTCAGAAATCGTTTTCTTGCAACTTAGAACATGTTTTTTCAGTCGGTAGGCCATGAGATGAACATGATATTTTGTTGATTGGCGTATGTTATAGGTCTACAATGGAGTTGTGCGATATATTGTTAAACAATTGGAGCGGAGATGTTGGTTAATACCACATCACACGACCGTTTTTCAGATACCCGATAACATGGCCACATGTTAAAACTTGCGTGCTGAGCTAAACTAACGTGTTAAACTTGCGTCTGTCAGTTGCCCGCAACGTGATCGCGAAATCATGGTACGTGTTTTCGATACGATGATTTGAAGAGTGGGCTCTCGCCATGTGGCAGATAGCATAGCTGGTTGAACCTGAAAGTAAGTGTCTTGGGGGGGGGGGCGACCGGGTCGACAGGGGTTGCCGACTTAGCTACAGCAAACAGGAATTTTTGAACACAGTCAAATTTTGGTAATTTTCTAAAGAGGAACAACTGATAACGGTTCAATATTCAAGTACACGTCGAAAATTGTCCTGTTTTACTGTTGAAAATGCAACTTTCCCTCTATGAAATGGACATAATTTCAATAAAACACGATTTTCGCTCTTATAGTTTTCCGGATCGTTCTGAAAATAGTCTAGATGAACTCAGCTCGACGAGACGCTTCGAACAAACCTAACTTGTAAAAAAATTTTTTTTTTTTTTTTTAAAAATTTTTTTTTTAATTTAAAAAAAAATCCGGATTTTTTTTTTCCCCTAACCCTACCCCAGGGAGCACTTTCCGGGATGCCAAGGAGCTCAGGTTCCAATGCACCATCACTCCCCTTCATTTCATAAACCAATGGGTTCAATCTGCCACGGAGGTTAATACACTGCTGTCAGTGTGTGGTGTTCCACTCCAATATCAAACTGGCTTTGACATTGCCATTCCATTTGGCATCCCACTGAAAAACGGAACAAAAACAGATGAACCAGTGTGAATGAATGTTGTTGTTGCAGATGCGCAAGTCGCTGATGGAACAGGGTCTGCATCCGCCCGGCGAACTGGCGACGACGACGACGACGAAAAATCCACATCCGGAGATCTCAATTTCGGAAGCGGGTCCATCTGGCGAGGCGAACGAAAAGAAAAACGGCGTTTCGATCGCAGTGAACGGCCAAACGAACGGCATCGGGCGACCGGTGTCGCCGTCGAGTGAGTCGAGATTTGTTTGTATTGTAGATTTTTTTCGGTTCTGCGACCTGAATGCGTTGAAAGGAAACTAGTTTCATTCTTCATGTGGCAATTCAAAGTCGCCTGAGTGAATGGACTCAATTCAGGGGACTCGGCATTATGTTGTGTTTTTCGTCTGTTTGCCATGATTTATGTTGTGCGTTGAAATAAAGAATCTGAATCTGAATCTTGTGTAATTGTTACTCGGCGGGTGTTTTTTTTTAATTTTAAGAACATTTTACAAAATCACATTGTTAGAAACTGAAAGTGCTTTGTCGTTTGACCGAGACGTTAGCTATTTGTAGGCACACTTGAATTCGATTGGATCCTCAGATGTTCACAATAGGAGTCGCGCTTTTGGCGCGTGAGTTTTCAAATGTTCAAAATATGAACATCAATCCGTTTGAGACTGATCTAATTTCCTCCAGATTCGCTCTACTCCGCCAGTCGCTCGAGCACCACCACGTTAAAGGAGCGTTTCGCAGCGATCCGCTCCGACTCTGACGACTCGACGTCCGTGTACTTTGACGCTGTCGATCAGGGCGCTGAGGTGGACGAGTTCGATGCACAACGCCACCGCCCGTCCATTATTCGGTTCGGGGGGGGGGCGATATTTATTCGTGTTTTGTTGTTTCTCCATTCTCAATTTGTTTCAACTCAACGCGCTCGGAGGCGAGTGTTTGTTGTTGTGGTTTGCCTGTCTCTCGGTGCCCCACCACAGCCGTGATCCAGTCAGTCAGTCTCAATGTCCAGCCTCAATCTCAGCTCACGGCACGCCACGCCGCTGTCACGACCGTTAGCGCCCGTGGCGGCTAGCTCCCGCACTGGAGCTAACCATTGGTGACGTCAAAAATTGGAAACAACATTTAAAATTTGTAGTGCTTTCTGCTTTGGGGTTCGGGTTGACGGATACCAGAGTCCGCTTGACTGCGGCGACAAGGCTAAAGGCTAATTCATGCACACAACATTTATCCGGCACGTACCGTCACGTCTCATTCATGTAGCAAAAAAACAACAATCCAGCACGTCACGTTATCTTAGCATACATGCTCAGTTCATTCAATTCAGTTCAACAATTAACAATTCAATGCTCGTTCACACAAACATTCACACATGACGTGACGTGACGAGCCGTCACGTGACGTGCCGGATAGACTTTGTGTGCATGAATTGGCGTTAGGCTGCCAACGAAATCAACTTGACAAACCAACTAACATCGTGCCATTCTCAGCTGGAGTTCCGTGGAGGCGGTCGACGAGAGTGACGTCACTCCGCCGTCATCGTCGCCGGTGCAGCGCAAGACGCACAGTCGCATCGGCCTTCTGTTGCTCGTTTTCCATGGCGGCAGCTCGATGGAGGCCGTAAACACGCACGCGCAAATACCCAGGGTGAGTACAGTCAAACTCTAAATTATAGGCAATCGGCTGATTGGTTGGGACTACGGTGTGCGTGCTTTCTGTGCAGGCATTGCTGTGCGGGCGGAGTTTAGTTTGCACAGAAAGCATGCATACCGTAATCCCAACCAGTCAGCTGATTCCCTAGAATTTAGAGTTCGACTGTACAGTCGTTCACTGAGCACCGTGCACTTGTTGCGCGGCTCGTTTCTGGTTGTTTGTGATGACTGTTGTTGTTGTTTTGCGGCTGGAGAGCGTTCCGATTCAGCATCATCAGCTCAACGTTGCGCCAAGAGCTGCATGGCAGTCATAGAGCTGCTTTTCCTGCGAGCTCCGCCAAAAATGGTATGCCCTATTTTTTTAAACCTGTCCCACTGAAATGACGTCATGTGCCGCCAAACATGCGCTTGCCGTTCACTGCAAACTGGGCTTTCCGTTTAGCCGATTTCTTCCCGTAAACAAATGGTGAATGTCGAATCAGTCGTACCAAACTGACATTTTAGCGCCTGTACTTTGAGAAACGGGCGTTTTTAAAGCAGATGACGTCATTTTAGTCCGGACACGTTTGAATAAATCCACAATCCGTGTTTAGCGCCGCTGTGAGGCGGATGCCAGGGACTGTACCTAATGGGATGCCAATTCCGTTTTCCAGTGTCCAATGTGTGTATTCGCTGTTCCAGCCGTATTTCACAACGGACGCACACGGCACCAAGCTGATCGATGTGCAAACGTTGAAGGCCACTGTGAACACGGTGCTGAAAACGCACCACCCGGATTTACTGGATCGAATCACCGTGCAATTGGTGCCGTGCACGAATTTCGCCAGCGCTGCGCTCAGTCGACTGGCCAGGTATGGGATCAGAGTGTTCTTGTGCTTACTTTTGTGCAGCGTTTTTCACTATTGTCTATGTTGTCAGTTCTGCGATGCGATGCGCATAGAGACAAGAGAGCAATGGCAAAGCTGGAGAAAAAACCAAAAAAAGTACATAATATTTCGAGTTTACATCGTTTTAAAAGAGCACTGGGAAATCGAACCAGACCGGGTAAAAAAACCAGTCACGGGTGCAACAATCGCTGGCCAATGCGGGCAGGCTGGCCAAATCAGCCAAATGGCGTTTCCATAATCGCACATCATTCAGTGGCCGATCCGGTTTTGACCGCCTGTCGATTCCGGAGCGTCTGAATATTTCGAACATAGTTTCATTTGTGTCGTTTTGTTTTCCTTGCAGCCTCTCGCCATACGGCAGCGATCTGCACCAAGCACTCGCGGATGGCATTTGTCACCCTTCGCTCGTTTCGCTTGTGTCCACCGAATCACGAGAGTACGAGGAGGCGCTGCAGGTTTGGCGTTTTTTGCTCCTTTGGTCCGGTTTTTTGAATTTTTCGGAAATTTTTCACGAAATTATATTTTTCCGATGAAATTCCATATCTAGTCTGGCCAGTCGCAAGATTGTCAGCGAAAAAGTGAACTGAGAATGGTGGTGTGCTAATGGTACCTGTGCAACTATTTTTCGGTGGTTGCTAATCATTGCTGTTATCGTTCCCTTCCGAATTTAAAAAAAACGAAAAAAACTATGAAACCCTCCAACCCTACCATCACACCTTCGGGCGGGGCTCGATCCCCCGAACGCGCCGACATCGAGCCTTAACGCGCTACCACCGAGGCCACGAGGGTAAACCAATCAGCACTCAGTCCAACATTGTCCAACCAAAACACTCTCACCTACAGGCGGCGATCACGAAAGCCAACCACGTCTACAACGATTTCATCGCCTCGGACGAGGGTCACGGATTCGCGGGCGAGGTGTGGCTGCTTGCGGATGCCATGGGCGGTCTGCTCGCTTACGACATGCTCGCGCAGCATCAGCAACATCAGCAACATCAGCAACATCAGCAACGAAACGCCGCAAAGCTGGTCAGCAGACATCCGTCGACGGCCAGCGCGCATTCGGACGTCAGCGCTGTCATTCCGGAAGAACAGGTGGAACTGCACCGCGGGGGGGGGGTGCAGGGTTGCCCCGTGGAGGCTCTTGGGGTACTTTTGGAGGGACCCATTGGAGGGAGCAGTATTGCCAGAAAGTACCGTTGTGTGACAATGGATCTGCGTTTTTGTTGTTCATTGCAACCACTGTGGAATGGTGACGCATTTATTTGCACTACCAACGGGCGCTGTATGAAGAGTGGCTACGTTTTGAAATTAGTTTCCTTTTTGTGTTGAATGAGTGGACAACAAGAATGTTGGGTTGTGCACAGCCTCGGAAGTGGCTCAGTCCTGTTTGCAAAAATGACGATTCAGATCAATTAATTGACTCGGTACCGGTGCGAAATTGCAAATGCAACCAATCCGCTGATTGAGCGTGCACATCGCGGCTGTTTGGGTTGATTGGTCGACTTCGAAATTCAAAAAAAAGATTTGAATTTAATGTCTTTAAATTTTTTAGGTTCTCGAAGACCACAGCAATTTACTGGCCATGGGTGCAGCGGCGAGCACGTCGACGGGACTCGGTCTGGCAGACAACGCCAACTTAGAGCCGTCGGAGGAACGGAGCGTCAGAGACGACCATTCCGCGTCGAACTCCGGTGGTCGGTCGCGTTTTTGTGTCGCGTTTTTTTTCTCAAATTAGTAAGTGGACCGTTTTTTTCGGACAGAAAGTATGTGAAGTCGAGTCAGACTTTAGTTTTGCATCAAATTTGCATGTATTCTGTATTGACTTTGAGACATTTCTGTCTGCTTTTAGTGGGTGATGTTTGCGCACATTAAACTCGTGATTCTAGTTGCAGTGTTTTTGGGTTGATTGTTTTTTTGGGTTCCTTCATTTAAGTGTGCGTTTACTGTTTCATGATTTTTTTGCAGCTTATTTGGTTGTCCTTGCTGTTTCAGCTTCGATGGATAAATTAATCAATCATCCAGTCAATCAAATTCAGTAGCACAAGTAAATCAGTCCAACAAAGCAGCAAACTAATTGTAAACACTGATATGTAGAAACTGCCGCCTCAAAATTCGAAATTCACGCCTCACGAGATTTTTGAGCAAAAAAACAGTGTGGCAGACAGAACAGTCGTATCCGAGTAAAACATCAAACATTCAAACCTTAACAAAAACCAGTCACTATTGTTCTCTTCGCAGACGACGAGTCCGAATGCTCAACCTCCTCCGTACGTTTCGCGCTTCGCCCCACTTCTGCCGACCTCAGCTCGTCCTCGCCCGTCTCCGTCGGCAACGCACGTTTATCAGCGTCGCCGTTGCGGCGGACGCACAGAAGCGCCAGTAGGGAGGTGGGTGGTGGCTTTTGGTGTGCTGCATTCGATTGTTTCACATATATCAGTAATCAGTTCCTTCATGTTTTTGGCTTGCTGCATTGGTTTCATAAATTTCATACAGTCCAACTCTAAATTATAGGGAATCAGCTTATTGGTTGGTGACCACGTGATGCATCATGCATTCTGCGCAGTCCTGGACTCTGACGCAGTCTCCGCCCCCACATCATTGTCTGTACAGAACGCGTGATGCATCACTCGGCTGATTGCATGTGAGATTGAAATAAGACTGTACATTGTCCGAACATCGTCCTTGTATTTACTCGCATCTTTTCAGCATGACCGCCTTGCATCCGGCTCCGGCAACGGCGTCCAATGCAATCGACGGCTTCAGTTCAAGATCACGAACCTGTTCCTCTGCGGTACACCGCTGGGCGCTGTGCTCGTCAGACGAAAACTCGCACAAATGGCCAATGTTGGCACTGATTCCACAGGTACCGCGGAATTCGGGGGTAAGAGAGGCGTTTGGGCCTGAGCCTAAGCCTGAAGCCCAAGTCAAAACCTAAGCCTAAGCCTGAACCTAAAGGTCTCAATTAAAGCTTGAATCGACGGAGTACGATATGTACCGTGTTGGGTCTCGACACGATCGTACTGCACAATCACATTCCACCGCTACTCTGGTTATATGTATTTGGTTTGATCTGTTACTCAACTTACGCGCCTGGTGACAAATCAGCTCCTTGCTTGACGCGGCAATTCAAAAATGGTCAAGTGACCCCAGTCCGTGAGATACGACTTTGGCAACTTTGAATTGCCGCGTAAAGAATTTATTTTCCACGTCTGCGAGCGCATTGAATCGGTGAACGAAAAATATAGATGACGTAACGTACTTTACTTTCTCCGTTGCCACAGAGTATGGGCATTGAATTTGATTGATTTACAATCATCGTGTGTCACATACAGTGCACTAGACGTGACCATTGGTGGGACTGCATCCGCATCAAAACGCAGTTTTCAGCGCAGACTTTCATTTCCAGACAGCCCGCTGGAACGTCCGCAGTGCGAGCAAGTGTACAACCTCTACTATCCGATGGACCCGTGCGCAGCGCGACTGGAGCCGCTGCTCTGTCGTCAGTGGCAACGGGTACCGCCGTTGAATGTGCCGCGGTACGGGCGATTCCCGCTCGGCGACGGCCAGCCGTTGTCGTTGCTGTCGGTCGGTGATCTTGTGAACTTTAAAAATGTGAAAACTTTAAAAAAATTTCGAAATTGTGGATGTGTTTGTGATCATTTGTTTTGGAGTTTACGATTTGTTTTCACTTGATTATCGCGGGTCAACCAACGCAGCACAGTCTTGAAACTTGTAAAGTATGTTTACATGGTATAGCCGCTCTTTTGCGGCATGCAGAGTCTCGAAACTTTTAAAAATGCAGTCAAAAGAACCAACGAATGTCTCAGGTTTTGTTCAAATCCAACAAACACCCCATTTTTGGCAAAATAAGTTCTTGCTACCGTTCATTTTTTTTCGGAAGCTCTGAATTCTGCGAGGAAACTGACAGATTTAAGCAAACAATCTGTACTTTACCGTGCGTATGCCTCTGATTGACGTTACTGCTCCTGACAGGTTCTAAAAACCGCACTGTATTCACTTTCCTCAACAATCTTGTTCCTTTTTATCCCCTCAGTACGCCAAATGCCACCGCGACGAGCTGCTAGCCGCGATCATCTGCGACCCGAACGTTCAGTCCGGCTCGCATTCCGTGCTCAAACAGGCGCTCTCGACTTGGTGGGGCTCAAGACGCATCGACTATGCCGTTTATTGTCCGGAAGGTCGGTGCTGAGAACTGTGTATAGGCGATCTATCTAATATATACAACTGGCTGATTGGCTGGTTGCACAGCACGAGCAGTGGGTGCATGCATTCGGTGCAGGCAGACTCCGCCTACACAGCAATGCCTGCACAGATTGCATGCATCAACTACACGTGTATGCAACCAACCAATCAGCTAGTTACGCTGACCGCCTTTGAGAATGGAGCATTATTGCGCCGTTTCTTTTTGTTGCTTCATGAATGGTCGCGTTGGGAAGCATTTCGCGAAATGTAAAATTCCATGAATGGCTGTTTCGCACGTTCAGGCCTAGCGCAATTCCCGCACTCCGCACTGCCGAACATCCTGCACAGCAGCTACTGGGAGAGCACCGACGTTGTTGCGTTCATCGTTCGTCAGTTCGTCGTTGGCGACCACGAAAGTCAATTTGATGAATCCGTTGCGCAGGTTGGCGTTTGGAGTTTTTTTTGTGGCGGTTTGGGGGAACATTCCCATTGGTATTGCTGGGTAGTTAGTCTTGTGGTGGGCGGTGCGGCAGTGTTTTTTTCTGGAGTTTTGACACTAATGGAGCATTCATGAAGCAGTATTTAGTGACGCGTAGCTATGTTTCACTAAATACTGTTTCATGAATGCCGCTGAAGATTAGTGTAATCAGTCGAGTCAATTGCATGTTTTTTGATTGAAGCACAATATATGGCTGTTGGCTGTTATTGTTAGTCTGGCAGTGCCTACACTTGTCCGTTCTTGGTTTTCTGGCATCCCACAAAAACAGTTTTCAACCCTCGTGTCTCGCATTGGCTGGCAGTCTGCAGGCAAAAACGGGACGTTGGAACCTGGAAGCTTTTTTTACTTGTACAGCTAATCTGGTTGTTTTTTTCTACAACGCTAAGCTTTGTTTTCGACGCATGCAAATACTACTAAGCCAGCTTTTCTCGCCATTTCCAGGTGCTAACGTATGGCGCAAACGCCAGTGCAAACGTAAACGACCAAGTGTCATCTTCTGCTGCCGCGAGTTTGACAGCGAACAATCGACTGGCTAATAACAGGACAGACTCGAGTCGACTGTTTGCGCCCTCCGCGCCGATCGAAAAGTGGACGAAACGGAGAACTTCGTTCAAGGTTGGGGGTTTCGTTTGTTTGTCGCTCTTCTAATTGCTTTCAAATACCCGATGGCACCGAACTCCGGTGGTTTAGTAAGAATTTATGGAGGGCTGGTAAAGAACGGCTTTTTATATTGCCAGGTAAAACGGGTTTTATTTTCGTTTTAAAACCGTTTTAATTCCCGTTTTTTTCATTTACTGTGTTATTATAACGGAGTGAACAGTCTCCAGAAGAGAATCTACCGTAACAAAATTCAACATCCATAAATGCCGATATTCTGTCCAATGTGTTTCGTTCGCAATTGTTTGACAAAAAAAAAACAACGAAATCTCAAAAGGCAAAAACAAACAAGACAAACGTTTGCTGCAAAATCTTGCGAAAATATCAAAACTAACAAACAATCTCGCAAACATCCACCAAAAAACCGGAAAAAAACCCAAAAACGACGCCACACACAGATCAAGAACGCCCAGTCGAACCACCGCGCCAACGACGTCATCTGCGGCGAGACGCAGCCGCAGCAGTTGACGGGGCGTTTCATGTACGGCCCGTTGGACGTGGTCGCACTGTCCGGTGAACGCGTGGACGTGTACGTGCACAAGGAGTCGCTGGGTCACTTGGACGGCACCGCACTACGCTCGCCCGCTGATGGCGCCCCGGGCGCATGGACACCGGCGACGAGAGGCGGCGATAGTCAACAGTGGGTGCTCGTCGGCACGGACACCACCGATAATAATGGACGACTGGTGTTTACGGTGCGCACGCGGGCGGCTTGTTGGTGGTGGTGGCGGTGTTTTGTTTTGAGGATAGAGGAAAGGCTGTTGCCTCCAAGACCAAGGCCAGTTTTATGAAACTTAACGGAGTCCAATAGTGCTACACCACTGAGCCCCTGAACAAAATCATGAAGCATCACAGTCCCGTTTTTCCACGTAAATCTCTACTCTTCAACGTGACGTTGGAAAATTCAAATGTGTTGCCTTGTGATTACATTCAGTGGCTTAGTGGTGTAGCACTATTGGGCTGCTAAGCTTTTTTTTATAAAACTGACCCCAGCTCAGTATGAAACGGCACTCTAAACACATCCACAGAAACACATAAATACAGTGCAGAAGCCTTTTCACTCGATACAAAAAAAAACTTTAACGGCAGAGAGGAAAACTCGATGGGCGCCCTACTTTCTATACGCTTTTCTCGGTTAGTCCTACCTAAAACCGGTCGCCCAAAGTCACCGTTACCCGTTCGATTCGGACACAGATGCCGGACGTCTACCGGCTCGGCGTCGGCGTGCACGCTGTCAAGATGGTCGTCCGCGGCGACCACACCTACCTCGACATGTACTGCGCCGTGATACCGCCGGAGACGCAGTGCGTCGTGTTCAGCATCGACGGCAGCTTCGCGGCGTCCGTCAGCGTCAGCGGCAGGGATCCGCGCGTGCGTCCGAGCGCCGTCGACGTTGTGCGGCACTGGCAGGTCGGTTGGGTGTTGGTTGGTTAGGTGGGTGGGTGGGTGGGTGTTGGTTGGTTGGTTGGTTGGGTGGGTGGGTGGGTTGGTTGGTTGGTTGGTTGGTTGGTTGGGTGGTTGGTTGGGTGGGTGGGTGCGTGGGTTGGTTGTTGTTGTTGTTGTTGTTGTTGTTGTTGTTGTTGTTCATGCCCTAGGATGGGAAAAGTAGTAACGCAATTTGGCCGATCGAGCGGGCTGTGTAGGAGCTGCGTCGTTGGTCCGCAAGCTGCCTGGTGAACCTGGACCTGGTGGACGGTTTTCAGGGTTTTTTGAAGCCTCAACTTGGATCCGCTATCCGCAAATCCTCACCATTGGTGGCTGTTCGGAGGTTTTCTGATGAGGCCAAATCCAAACTTTCCGACCGCAAGTTTTGTTTCGTTCTCCAGGACCTCGGCTATCTGATCATGTACATCACGGCGAGGCCAGACATTCAACAGCGTCAAGTGGTCAGCTGGCTAGCGCAGCACAACTTCCCGCACGGCCTGCTGTTCTTTACGGGCGGCATCTCCACAGATCCGTTGCGGTGTGTGATTATGATATGACCTATTTTTTTTAAACGTGTCCGGACTAAAATGACGTCATTTGTTTTAAAACCGCCCGTTTGTCAAAGTACAGGCACTAAAATGCCAGTTTGTTGTGACTGATTCGACATTCACCATTTGTTTACAAGAAAAAATCGGCTAAACGGGAAGTCTGGTTTGCTGTGAACGACAAGCGCAAGTTTGGCGGCACATGACGTCATTTCAGTGGGACACGTTTAAAAAAATGGGTCATACTATGATCTTTTATTTTGGTCCCGAGACTCAATGCGCGCATAGATTCCGTAAACAGTTTCATGCATGACGCGGGTGTCACAACGGTTAGCTAACCAAAGCTGCGGGAGCCAACCCGCGCGGGAGCTAATTGTTGTGACAGGGGCATTCAAAATTGGCAAAGTGATCCGAGTCCCCTAAATGAGACGAGTCACTGAGTTGATTTTGAATTGCCACATGAATATTAAAAATATCAGATAGTTTCCTTTCTATGTCTGCAAACGCATTGAGTTGCAGAATCTAAAAAGTTTATATTAACTGATAGTTCTGCTTCGCCTGTGTTCAATTCTGGTTCACTTCCGTATTCTGTCATCGCTAAAATTCGATATTGATTTACTCAAACTTTCAACTATCGACCACATCTTTGTGTCACTTCTCAATGTGATTGGCCGCTAATGTGACCGATTGGTAGATTGGTTGGTGTCTGGTGATATGATGGCAACTGGAACTCTGTGCACAGCCAATCAACGCTCAGCTCAGCAGACTGGGCTGAAATTTCTGAAGTTCCCGACATTACTTCGGGTCGAGACATTAGTTTTGTTTTGACTCATAATTCTGTTAAAAAACTAGGGTGGTGTTCCATTATTTGCAGCCAGAAAATGCTCTACCTGCAAACGTTGACGCGCGAGTGCGGTGTAGCGCTGAAGGCCGGTTACGGCTCAAACAAGGACATCCACGTTTATGCGGCTGCCGGGCTGCCTTCGGATCGAATTTTCGTGGTCGGAAAATGCGGCAAAAAGGCACAGGTTTGGGAAAAAGGCGTTGCGAAACGGGCGTTTTGTTTTTGATTGTGTGTGGTGGAGCTTGTGTGAACTTTTGAGGTGCAGTCAAGAAGCACGCGCTATGCATCCAAACAGCCGGTAGGTTTTGGTAGCTTTTCGAATCGATCCGATCGCTGTCAGAGGCAGTTCAGCCAATCAGCTGTCTAGACTTCAGCTGGAATGAACATGAAAAATAACAATTTTCAAGAAAAAACTGTCCTGAAAATTGCCAGGCACTAGCGAAATGTCTCCATGACGGGTATTCGGCGCACCTGGACGAACTGACTGAGGGCGCTCTGAGGGGTCTAGCGCAGCCTGCGGTGGGCAACGGGAGGATGATTCTGAGAAAGGGATGCTTTTCCGTGCCCGGCCAGTATTATCGGTGAGTGTTGCGGTTTCTGGGGGTAATCATGCCTTAAGTCTGTTTTCTGTGCCGTTTCCTTGGAAATCAAGTGACGAGCGGGTGCCACATTCCAAATAATCAGCAGTTCAGCACGCCGCCGTGGAACGGGGTTTATGTTTGCAACTTTGTCTCCCTCGTAGCCTGGTGGTAGTGCGTTCGACTATTGTCTCTGCGTTCGGGGGATCGAGTCCCGCCCGAGGGGTGTACAGGCACTTAATGACAGAGAAAACTCGACGTGCACCCAACTCGACACGGCGTTCTATACGCTTCTCTGGGTCAGCCCTGGCTACAAAAATCGCCCAAACTCCCAACAAACAACGACGCAGCACCCACACAGCATCCGCACCCGAGCCGCCTCGGTCGGGCAAATTGCGTCACTACCATTCCCACTTGTTGGGCGATGAACAACAATAAACAACAACAAACAACAACAAACAACAACAAACAACAACAAACCAAGCATCATTGTTCTCACAGCGCCTCCGTTGCCGTACAGCGCTCGCATTCGTTCACGCCACGCAGCGGCAAATACGAAAGTGGCCAATCAACGTCGTCGCCGTCACCGCAGCAGCCAGCGACGCTGCACGCTGGCAGTACGATCGACAAGAAGGCACGTACGCTGTCGCCGTTTCGCACGTGGAATAAGAAAGTCTAGTCGGATGTTTTGCTTCGGGTGTTTTCTTTATGTTTTTTTGTTTTGTTTTTTTCCCGGTCATTCGATTCATCATTCCGATTTTTTTTATTTATTTCATCTGGCTATGATAGATCATACAGTCAAACTATAGAACTTATCCAACTAGCTGATTGGCTGGTGATCACGTAATGCATGGATTCTGCGTAAACCAAACGCTCCGCCTCCGCACAGAACGCATGCATCAATCAACCAATTAGCGAGTTGGATTTGTTATAGAGTTTGACTGTACTTGGTATGAATTGCCCGCGATGACATTTCAATCATTACACATGCACTCAATGAGTCGGAGCACACAAACAACTTTTTACGGTTTGAAGGGTAACTACAGTCGAACTCTAAATCAGCTGATGTAGGCTATATCAGCTGATGTGGTTAATGATCACGTGATGTATACCTTATGTGCTGGCATTGCTATGGGGGTAGAGTCTGTCCTGCTCCGAAAGTATGCATCACGTGATCACCAACCAATCAACTGATACGCTGTAATTTAAAGTTCGACTGAATTTGTTGTTGGTGTATTTTGATTTTCCTATTTCGTAATCCACTTCACTGTTGTGTAGCGAATCGACAATGATACGATTTTTTACTGGTGGTTTCAAAAAAAGTGTGCAGACTTTCGTTGGTTCATTTTGAAAGCGTTACTTTCTTCAGAATTTAAAAAAAAGGTCTTCAGTGCGCCTTATCCAGCTTAATGCAGTGGAGGTTCAATAGAAACCTGACGATTGGATTTGTCGTAAATTAGAGAAGTTCAAATTTTTTCAAAGTCATCAATACCTTGCTATTTTTCTTCGGTAATTCTACTTACGTTGGCGAATATACGTTAAAAAGTACCAAAACTGAGCTTATAAACAAACAGTAAGGTATCTTGCGTCTGCTTTTCTGTGTTTGCCAGTCTAGTTAACATTTTGTTTTGTCATTTGTAGTTATTTGTGTTCAGAAAATAAAAAAAAACGTGATTAGCTTTTTGCAATTCTGATAACCAAGTTTTTTTTCAACTGGTGCTCAGGAGATTTCTCGTTGATCTGAATTTCTTTCTTTTTGTTTTTTTCATTTGCATTTTTTTTTCTTTCACCGTTGAATACGAAACAAATCAGTGATTCGAATGTCTATTGTTGTTATTTTTTTATCTTTTCCCGATCCACTTTCTGGTGTGTATTTGTTGATGTTTGTTTATTTCAGTCAAAAAAGATCTTGTGATGTGAAATGTTTTTTTTAATATTTTTTGTGCGATGTCTCAGTTTTTTGTGATTGTTTATATGGCAAAGTGCGGTGTAAAAAGCAAAGCCATATTTTCTCGGTTTCCATGTACAAAACTCTAGTTTCTTTTTTTCACCTTTTTTCGGTGATCAATTACCGCAAAATTTGTGTTAGCAGCAGAATGAAAATGTCGATTCTCAAAATGTGAATACAATAAAAATTGCCCATCAAAGTGACACCGTTTGGATATGGAGTACACGACAAACGGCCTCTGTGGTCGGTCAGTACTCAAAATTCTGGTATTACGCTGATTGGCTGCATAATGTTGCGCTCAGTACAAATGCAGCCAATTAGTATCCGAAACAACAACACGAAAAACCATTCACGAAAAAATCAAACTTTACCGCGCGTCACGTTTTACGAAACAGTTCACGTTGTTTTACGCAACGATTTACATGGCGCTTCACGCAAGATTTGTGTGACGTCGACGCTTACGTAACCTTACACTCAAGTAACACTCAAGTAACATTTCCACGCAACGCTGTTCTTTTCATTACAACAACGCTTCATTTATGTTCGGGATTACGAATCTTTTGCTACGGTTTTTTACGGTTTTGTTACTGCGGTTTCGCACAGAAAAAACGTGCACCCAACCAGCGTACTGATTGATGGCCAACATGATTATCTCCAAAACTAAACTACTTTCCTGTTTATGTTAAGCTAGTTTTCATTGATTGGTGCGCAACTGAATTTAAGTAACACGCTCCGTCGAAACAAGATTATCAGTTTTTACGTTGTTTTGTCGAGAACAGCTGATATATCGTTATTGTAATCTTGCGTTAATTCGGTGTGTGCCGCAAACAAACGTCAATCATGAGTTTCACGTCGTGCTTGCTGTTGGTGTTCGCGACGCTCGTAACGTGCGCTTTCGGGAGACACCGTGGTAACAACTTCGTATCACCTCCGCGACCTCCACCACCGCCACCTCCACCACCACCTGGACCATTTCCTTCAGGTTGCTTCACTCACTTTCTATTTTCTTTTTCATTCAGTTCTGCGATTATGCTTGGCGCGGTAAAGAAAAATTAGCGAAATAGTCCAAGCCCCAAGTGTCCGTGAGCGACAAGCCGACAACAGTCACTCGTAGACAAACTTGGGGAATTGCCACAATGCCACTTTGCACATGAATTTTCATGTCAAGGTCTTATCTCGCTGATATATGCAACTAGCTGATTGGTTGGTCATAGAAATTCTCAGCGCTGATTGATTGGTCATCTCAGCGCTGATTGGTTACCGTAAAGTCTTGCATATAAGGTCTCCTTATATAAATTTGAAAATCAAAAATTTCTAAAAAAAGTGGAATTTCGTGTGACAGCCTTATAAGTGGGAGGAGGTCTTATAAAGCGAACATTAGGAATTCCGGGCCTTATAAACGGGGTAGGTTTTCGACCTTGTCAAAATTTTGAATTTTTTGGTTCCCGCCGTGTGACACTCCGCCCACTATTGGGTGGGGGTCTTATAAGTGGGAGGAACCTTATATGCAAGACTTTACGGTAATCATGAGCAGTTCTCAGCGCTGATTGATTGGTCATGAGTAACTCTCAGCGCTGATTGGTTAATCATGAGCAGTTCTCAGCGCTGATTGGTTGGTCAACACGTCGTGTTGCATATATTCTGCAGATGGACTGTACATAATTCACTTCTGCTTTCCAACTGCCGCAAACAAGCGTTCTGGCATCGCAGAGCCACAACCACACTCCCCATTGAAAGCGGCCGGTTTCCCATTTCCTCGCGCAGGTTGGAGCGGTCCGCAGTACGCGTGCTTGCGCGGCTACAACGACGACGCCGTCGGTGGCGTCTGGAGCTCGCAGGACTGCCAACGACGCTGCGAGAATCAGCGACGCTTCTGTTGTCGCACCATCGAATGGGACTACACCACGTACACCTGTTCAATGAGGTCGGTAGGCGAACGAACAGTGATTTACACTTTTACAGTCTACTCTGGAACATATTATCCAAGTTCAATGAGGTCGGTAGGCGAACGAACAGTGATTTACACTTTTACAGTCTACTCTGGAACATATTATCCAACTAGCTGATTGATTGGTGGTCACTTGATGCAAACCGAACTCCGCCCCGCCCCTCCACAGCAATTCATGCACTGAATGCATGCATCAACCAGTCTGCTATAATAGTTGACCAACCAATCAGCTGATTATTGCTTTCTAATTTTAGGAGTTCGGACTGACACCCATCGAGTCATCAGTGCCTGACACACATCTTTTCTACAACAATAAGATGTTGTTGTTTGTGTGCACAAATTTCGCAATTCTTTTTCAGCAGCGCAGTTCCATCGTCGGTCGGCATCGACTACACGGCGCCGTGCTACGTGCGCCCGAACAGTCAGCAACTGTGGACACGACAGGTCGGCACGGGTCCCCCGATCGTCGCCGCGCCCGGTTTTGTCGCCGACCTCGCGCTGCCTCGTGCGGCCGGTTAGCGCGTTTTTTTTTGGTTTTTTTGGTTTTTCTTCAGCGTAATGGCAACAACACACTCGTTATTTTCCTGGTGTGTCTCACCGAAATACATATCGTCCCGCAGGCCCCTTTGGTCCCGCATGTCCCCGACCAGGAATTTTTTTTGGCTTTGTACCGCCCCCGCCCCGCACGCTCCCGTCCCGTTCACCTGCCACGTTTGAATCATTTTTTAAGCATGAATACGGTGCCCGTTCGTTGGTTGGGTTGGAAGGAATCGCCACTAATCGGGTTTCTGATTGTGACCGAGCGTGCTCTTTCTGTAAAAGACGTTTTTCTGCGATATGAAATTGGTGCGACGTAAATCCACAACATCATCCAATTTTTTAGGTTTTGCGACTCAAAAAAATTGAATGAAACTTCAATCATATATTCAACCTCTCTTTCAACTCAGGTGGCGCTTTTCGACCGTCAGACCCGTGCGATTCCGGGCCTTATCCGCCTTTTCTGCCGATTGTTGCCGCTCGTGGCGCTGGTACCGGTTAAACCCGCGTTTTTTCTGTTCATGGTTTTCATGTGGAGTTTCGTTGCTTCTTTTTTTAACTTTTTTTGTGTTTTCTTGTTATTATAGTTCGCTGATTTTTCCGTTTCCCTTTTAACAATGTGTTCCGTGTTTTGTTGATTCGTTCGTTCTGTCTGGTTTTACAATTGAATGAAGAGTGTGTTTTACAATTGAATGAAGAGTGTATTTTTTTGTGGTTGCGGTACTTTGTGATCATGAAATACTTTCAGCGATAAAATTTTCATAGTTCACTATTATTTGGGGAATTTCTGAACAGTGGCAACGCGTGAATGAAACGAAGCACTTGTGTGCAACCAACCAATCAGCAAGTAGTTGTATAAATTAGACGGACTGGGCGTAGCAGTAAAACACGCATAAAGATGAACAAATCAACAACAACACGCATACACGCTTCTGTTTTTTTGCTGTTGGAACATTGTGTTTTCAGAGACACCTGTGGATGATCAGAGACGATGACGCCAGTGGATGCCTCACAACATTCAAACGTTCATGGTGGCTTTCCTGGCGTATCCCGTCCCGGGTCTAGTCGCATTCTGTTGGCGTCGCAACAAACACGACGGCATTTTTCTTTCATTCATTCTCATGCACACAATAAATGTCTCCATAACACTGAATGTCATAAGAGCGTGTCGTTTTCACAGTGTGTCCCATCCACTGAAAATGCCCGAAATGTATCACGAATAACAAAAGCAGATTTTCTTGTTTCGTAAAACGAAATGGTTTTCAGCGGTCCTGCGAATCTGTGAAATCACGCATTCCGCCTGCGATACCGCAACTCCTCGCCAACAGTTACAGCCGTGAAATCGCGCATCGGCACCGCCAGTCGTGCGCTCACGAATGTCGACTCGTTGCGTCGAACGTCGTAATGCTCGATCGAGTCGAGGATCACGTGGCCGTTGTCCTCGCCCGCCAACAGAAAGATCTCGTCGTTGAACAGCACCATCGCGTGCGACGCTCGCGCCTCGCGCATCAGCGGTCCGTACGCCCATCTGCGAATGCATTCAAAAGTGTTTTGTTGTTGTAAATTCTGCGGTCGAAGCTTGTTTGTACCTGTCGATGTTGACGCCTGACTGAGTGAAACCGTATATTATCTTTCTTATTAAACGTCTCCCAATATGGGTTTGCAGATGCACAGATAAAGAAAATGTGTCTTGGCTGTGCGGCAATTTGAAATCATCGAAACTAAAACGTGTAATGACGGCAGATTTGTGCAAGAAAATGGGAAAAACCAATCAGAATCTTTTCTCGCTAAATAAATTTGTTTCCTATTGTATTCGGGCTACGTTCACACCTTTTCAGCTGTGCGGGTTTTCCACACAACATTCAACATTACTCCGCCTCCTTTGCACGCAAAAATAATAGTATCGTTCTGCCCAGTATGCGTGTTTTTGGAGCGACTGCAAAAATTCTGGAACCCTTGTTTGACTCGCGCGAGAGTCTAACGCGCTACCACCCAGGCCACGAGCAGGTTTCCAAGCCCGGAACACACACACCGCGCGCACGACTCACTGACCGATTCATGAACGGACTGTAGATTTCGCAGGTCGCCAGTCGTTGGCTGTTCAGCCATCCACCGCACACGATCAAGTGACCGTGATAAGCGACCGCAGCAGCAGCCATGCGCGGTTGATTCATGCCGCGCGAGCCGTGACTCCACGGGCGCTGCGGTTGCGCGGTGTCGTAGATCAGGAGATCGTTGAGAAACTCGCGACCGTTCCACCCGCCGATCACGTACATCCGGCCGTCCATCGCCGCAGCCGAGTGCGCGTAGCGGCCGCCTGCGGGCGGGCGTTTTTTTATTTTGTTTCAAAATTTTTGTAAAGTTTACAGAATTGGATGTTCGACGTTTTTTTTCTGCAGTCAAACCCATATTGTTTTGGGGTGAGGTTTGGTCATTGGTTTTCACAGAAAGCATGTGCATCACGTGATCACCAACCAATCAGCTGGTTCCCTATAATTTAGAGTTCGGCTGTGAGTGAAGAAGACTCGATCACTTGAATTGTATCGACGAAATGTGCCTCATTTTCTGGGAGTCACGTTTTGTTATTTTCACGATTAGACAGTGGAAGTGAAGTGTGACACACTCAGTAAAAGAACACCGTTTTCAACTTTTTGATCACCCATTCGTGTTTCAGCCAACCTAAAGGCATCGGCTGCACCAACTCCCAGGTGTGTTCGGTGACGTTGTACCGCTCGCACGAGTCTAAAGCTTCGCCGTCGTTGTCCGTGCCGCCGCAAACGTAAATGCGAACTGCAAACGGAAAACAGAGTCGAAAAATGTTTTTTCTTGCTGTGAAAACTAAAAAGGCAGCACCTATAAACGCAAGCTGCTTGTGCGTTTTTGTGAATTGTGGAATCTGCGATACACAAATTTGTACATGTTTGTTTGTTCTGTAGATTTTCGCTTATTTTCAGGATATTTCAGTAAGTACAGAGAAGTAACACGAGAAGATTGCAACTTTTTATCTGAATTCTCAATTCAGTTGCAGAGAATCGCCCAGAAACTTTGCTGAGAAACGTTTTCCATTACAGTTGCACAGGTTTTACAGTTTTGCTATCCAATCATTTATTTCACCAACATAATTACCGGTAATTCAAATGTTCCAAGTCAACCCATCACGCACATATCACAAATGCGGACCCTCAAAAGCGTTCTGTACGCTTTTCTGGTTTAGCCCAGGCTAAAAACATCACCTAAAAATTCACCATCCTATCATCCTCAGCACCAACCAACCAACCTCCCAGCAGCACCGCGCTGTGCCATCGTCGCGGGCTGTGCATCGGTTTACCGGGAAACGCGTTGTCCAAGTGCGGGTCGTAGATTTGCGTGCGGTCGCTGACACCGTTCTTGTTGCGCCCGCCGAAAATGAACACGCGATTGCGAAATACCGCCGACGCCGGTCCCCACATTGGCTCGAGCTCGAAATCGACAACTCGCGCTTTTGCGTCCGTGTGCGGATTGACGAACTGTGAATTTTTGGGGTGTTTTTTTGGTGGATGTTTAGAGTTTTGGAGGTCGGGCGTGCATTTTGACGCAGAAACTTTGGCAGGGCATGAACTTTGGCAGACTATTTGGAATGTTCTTTAGAATGAGTTCTGAGTCTGACACACAAATTTTGGTAGGGCATGAACACTTGGTAGACTATTTGGAACGTTCTTTAGAATGAGTTCTGAGTCTGACACACAAATTTTGGCAGGGCATGAACTTTGTCAGGCTATTTGGAATGTTCTTTAGAATGAGTTCTGAGTCTGACGCAGAAATTTTGGCAGGGCACGAACTTTGTCAGGCTATTTGGAATGTTCTTTAGAATGAGTTCTGAGTCTGACACACAAATTTTGGTAGGGCATGAACTTTGGCAGGCTATTTGGAATGTTCCTTAGAATGGTATGTGTTTTGGCATACTTTTTAAGCATACAAATAGTGACGCGAATCAATCAGCGTGTTGGAGTGGTCATTTAGCGGGCAAGGGGGAGGGCAAATTGCAACTGCATTCCACGAAAATACATTCCGACTTGGCAAGGGTATAATCGTTTATGGATTCCGTGTAAACGTGTTTGCTTGCAAACGCGCTGCGTCGCAGAAGCAAAAAAACAATAAAAGACAATCATAGACGCTACATTCCACCTACTCGACGACGTTCTGTACGCTTTTCTGGGTTAAAGCCCTGTCTGACAACATCGCCTAAAATCCCCAACCACAACAACAAAACAACATCAACCTGGTTGACGCCATTCCAACCGCCCGTCAACAGGATGCCGCTCAGGCGCTCATCGTCTTGTCGGCGTCGCTGTGCTTGAACGGCCAAAATCGAATTCAAAAGAATTGCTTTCATAAAAGCCGATGCCAATTTAGTGTCCATTGATTCCAACAGATTATTGGGATGGAATGGGCGCATAAATTGAGAGTGACGAAAAAGTGTGATGTTTTGTCAAACCATTCAAAATTGTCGATTTGCAAGTGAAGGAAACATATTGAGTGCGTTTTTGAGGTTGGTGAAACGAATAAAATGATGATAAAGAAGAAGGTTTTCTAACGTCAGATTCAGAGTATCAGAAGTTGCAAGGATCACTTCATGAAAACCTCCTGAACAATTGTTGATATTTCGTGGTGTGTGTGTGTGTGTGTGTGTGTGTTTATTGTGTGCATTCCCAGTTTTATCGAAAAGTTTTTCTGTCAAACAATTGCTTTTCAATTCAGTGAGTCAGTTTTATTCAGTTTCATCTCATCTTCTTTTTAAGTCATTGGCCATTTATAGAAAATAGAAATTCTGTTTATTTATTTATTGCTGCACAAGAAGTTCGTTTTTGTCCAGTGGCAGTCTCAGTCTCCCTCCAGTGCATTGTTCCTGCACTTTTTTAGTTTTTATTGTTGCGAATTTCTTTCCGCAAATTAGTACTCTTGCATTTGTTCGCCGCAAAATATGTGAATTTATAACTTTGCGAACTGTCAGCACGAAGAGGAGAGACTGTCAAAATGATTGTGGAATTAATAAATTTTTATTTGCATTAAAAATTTTATTTTTATTTGGTAGTATTTATGTTAGGTAAACAGTTTGAAAAAACTATCAAAAGCTTCCTTTCGACGTCTGCAAATGCATAGAGTCGCAGATTCCAAAAATTGATTGTGTTTCGCAATCTAATTTTATAACGTTAGTTATTTTGAATATCATATAATTTGTATGAGTTCCCGCGTTACATGATTCCCAAGGCCAATAATCAACGTGTTTATATGACAATCCTACCGTATCAAAATTATAATTTGCAACACGAGGAAAATAATTTTTCCTACTGAAGTGTTTCATCATATTTGTTTATCAAGCAAAATAAAAAACTAAAACTATCTTGTTAATTGTTTTAAGTTAAAATATACTTTAAAATTTAAAGTTTACTTGGTAAAAATTAAAAGTGTAACGATTTTGGTTCGCGCTACCGTACCAATCAAAACAAAGTTTTAAAAAAGGAACGCGACGTTTGCTTATCCGAATCGTAGGCACAACAAATCACCAATATTATATGAATCAATCCATTCCATTGATTTGTTATTTAGCATTATTGTGATTTTCATTTTTATGCTTGTGAATCTTTGCATATCAACGTTGTTGTTTGTGACCGTTTTAACATTTCTGTCGTGTGCAAATGTCGGGTATCCAGAAAATAATTATTTTTACTTTTTCTTTCTTTCTTTCAGTCTTTTTTCTGTTTCTCCTCGTATGTGTGTGGCTGTGGTGTCCTTCCATGTCAGTTCAAGTTCAATCACTTTTTTGTTTCTTTCAGCACATTGTCTTCGTGGGCTTTTTTCCATTTTCTTTTCTGCTTGTTGCTGTTTTTCAGTCGAAGCTGGGGAGGGAGAAATTAAAAGAATTTTCAAATTTGATTCCGTTCGTTTTGTCGTGAAATAAAATTTTTCAACTTCGATCTCAATGCGCGTTCTCCAAATCTTTCTCTTTACCCATCAAATCATTTTGTCAGCACTCAGCAGAGCAGCTAAAGTTGAATTGACATGAAGGAATTCAGGAATAATTTTGAGTTTTAATTCGATTTTTTTCAGAAACGGAAGGTCACGCACGGAAGTGGGCTCATTTTGTTGCTCGTTCAGTGACGTTTCGTAGTTCGCCGTCAACCCACCCAACAAGACGTGACGGCAACGCAAGCAAAATCAATAAAGGCTGTGATTTAATTGTACTGTATTGTTGTTATTATTGTTAAAACAAAAAAAGAATAAAACGGGTCGTTTGTTGATTCACGAGCACACAGGGCGTCCTGAATTATTGCTCAGTTGGAAACCAGCTTCGAAAGGTGAGCAGCTCAGCGTGAACAGGTGGGTGGGTTTTCTTTCAGCGATCGTGAATTTTCGTGAACAAGTTTTTTTGAACTCGCAGAAATGCATTGTTCTTTCCATATCCTTGACGACCTTGACTTGAAAAAATCCGTTTTCAGCCCGTTAGCGCAGCTGCTGAAGAGTTTCGCGAGTGTGCGGCAGAAGTTGGTCTGCCGTAACGTAGACCGGAACAATCGGACCAAAGCAACTCGCGCCACAGTGTCGGCGTCGCCGCTTGTTTGTTGCGTCCTCTCTTTTCGATTTTTTTCTGCTCGGAGTCGGACGGATTGACAACGGACAAAGAACGACGACGAGAACAGAAACGAGACAGACAGAAAGAAACTGGAGTGCTCCGGTGGTGATTGTTTGGTGGGCATAAATGGGCATACTTGATCGGACACGTCATCATCACGACACCAGTAGGCGGGCGCCAGAAAACAACACCAACAATATTCGACAGAAAACGAACAGCAACAACAACAACATCCGCGCGGAGCAAATCGATCCGCCGCCGGCGACGACGACGACGATGGACTCGCCCGAGGTCGAGGACGATTACCGGCGCACGTTGGCCGACCTCGTCGACAATCAGAAGCCGCAAATCAACATGCTGACGATGCTCGCTGAGGAATACGATCAGTCCGGCCATGCGGCGATCGTTGTGCGCGTTATCGAAGATCATATTCGCAAGGTTTCTTTCCCGTTTTCCCATGTCCATTATTCGCGCCTTCAGTCAGTCGCACACGATGTTTTTGGCCAACCATCAATCAGTATCGGTTTGCGTTTTTGACGCGTGGAAAGAATGTTTTTTTATCATAGAATAATAAAAATTTTTTTTGTTCTTGCGACACAGTCGAACGCTTGGAGATTATTTACATGTGTTTTTCGTTTCGTTTCGTTTTGTTTCTCTCGATATAAAAATATTTCCACGTTAGTGGCGTTTCAGAGCCACGCAATGTGTGCGACTACTTAATGGTTTCAAAGATGCTAGTCAGCTTTGCTTAGACGGGGATTTGGTTCGCCTGTTTTAACCACTGTTATTGGATCAGTGGATTACAGAGGAGCCAAATCTCGGATCCAAAATACAGGAGACCATAGCCGTTGCTTGTTGCATTTTCTTCGTTGCTCAGTTCGTTTTTCTTTCATGATTTTTTCCAAGTTCACGTTCCACATGCGGGTTTGACAACTGTGCTTTGTTGGTTTTCGTTTGTTTCACGAGTACATTTTGCTGTGAATCTCATTTCTGTACTTTCCAATTTTTCTCGAATATATTGCCCGTGTTAACGTGCGAGAGAACGCATGAAAAAATAGTGAAGCGTTCAGAGTGGAAACGAAGACCATGGATTGTGGTTCTTTTGACAGCACGTTGCGGACAGCAATTAAATCAATCGATCTTGTTTCACATCGCGCCCAAACTTCACATCACAGTAATAAAGAATAAAGCTCAAGACAAGCTTGGAAGAAATAAGCGATTGGAAACAGTCTTCAAAAGCAAGCTCCACTCCAACCGCGCAATCCTGTCTGACAATTCACAGTTTGTTGATCGTGGCGTAGTTTCGTTTCATGTTATTTTTTTTGTTCTTTCATATGGCTTTCCACTGCGATTTCTTCATATTTTTCTATTGCATTGCTGAATCACTTTCATTAATTAAGGTCTTGATTCTTTCGCTCCCTTGTGCGCACAGACAAATCTTCCCCGTTCCCATTTTGACAACGAACAACAACCTACAGTCGTGTGGGAAACTACCTACACTTGTGTGCAAGTGCAGCGCCCGCGTACAAGAAAACTCTGTAACCATTTTTGTCTTTGTTGCCACGTGTAATTGTCAACTGATACACGGCATTTGACGTCAAACACAAGTGAACGCAAATTCAACAACTCGCATTTGACGAAAATTATTTTGTAGTATGACACGAAAATTGCGAAATGAAAAAAAATTGCGCGCGGCACGCACACAACCAGACCAGACACCCACCCCCAACCCAACCACTCTTCATATGGTGCTCATACTGCTCAATCACGTGATGGAGAAAACACACGCAGCCCGCGTGCGCGTGTTTCTGGCTCGCATAGACTTCACTTCGTACAACTGTGTGCTGTTCAATGATAAAACTGACTGGCTGCTGAGAACACAGAACGTGACGCGAATGGGAGCGGGGTGTGTGTCGTGTGTGTTGTGTTGTGTGCGACACACACGCACAAACACGCGATAAAGCGGGGACCGTCTCTTTTGCGTCGTTTGTGTTGCGCACGGAACGTCGAGCGAGTGACGCGATTGTGCAGAAAAATTGTGATTATTTGCAGTCGAACTCTAAATTTCAGGAATCAGGTGATTCGTTGGTGGTTACGGTATGCATGCTTTCTGTTCAAGCCAAACTCCGCCCCCCCACAGCAATGCCTGCGTGGAAAACATGCATCACGTGACCACCAACCAATCAGCTGATTTCCTATTATTTAGAGTTCGACTGTATTGTTGTTATCTGTGTTCATTATTCTTTATCGTATCCGTCCGATTGTTTAGTGGTGATAGAGCGGAAAAACAGTTTTTGCTGAGGTTTGAGTACGGTACCTGCCATATCGGGTCTTGGCACGATCTCACTTGAACGTTCGCGATAGCTGTATCCACGACCCACCCACGCACATGTTCAGCGACTTGGTCGCCGGAACAAAATCGTTAAGGGCGAAATTACTGCGATTATGCCATATTGCAACATTCGCTTCAAAATGACAGCGACTTCAGTTCAGCGACAATCTTACAGCCGGTATTATGGCATAACCATACAGTCGAACTCTAAATTATAGGGAATCAGCTGATTGGTTGGTGATCACGCGATGCATATGCTTTCTGTGCAAAAATTGCTGTGGGGCGGGTTTGTTTTGCACAGAAAGCATGCATGCACGTGACCACGAACCAATCAGCTGATTCCCTATAATTTGGAGTTCGACTGTACATGCATTCGTGGTTCAGTTGCCAGCGATTTTGTCGCAGCGGCAGAATCGCTGAACTTGTGAATGGACGTTTGTAGAAAGTGAATGGCAGGAGGGCTCGGGAAACCGATTCTTGTGATGCTATTGGGTGACGAGAAATGGCTTTCGTTGCGAGACCCAATACGGTCGAAACCAGCTATATCGGCAGCGACTGAAATTCTCATTCACACACACGTTTCAACATTCAATTGATGTTTTGCTCAGTGGAAGTTTTTGCAGCACATGAAGTCGGACTGATATGATGCATATTTCATTCGTGTCGGTGTGGTCGGCCGAAACTACCAGATCACACGCTGCGTTCGGTGTGGTCGTAGGAAAAAAAAGTTGCCGATGAACGCTGCTGGACACCACAAATCGAAGGCACAAGAACTCCACCAGCGATTTGCAGTGTGATTTGATATTTTCGTCGACCGAATTTTTTCATGTTCTCCATTTCCTGTGTTTGGCATAAAACGGACGCGTTTTGCTTATTGTTGGCTCCTGTTGTGGACATCAAACGTGTGTGTAAAAATCCTGGTGTTTCGTTGTCTACAAACGTTTTTTTCCACCCCAAAACTCAGGTGCCACCGGCGCAAAAGTTGCCCGCCGTGTTTCTGGTCGATTCGATCTTGAAGAACTGCACGAACACGAAGTACCGCGAGTTGTTTGCGACGAATATCATACCGATTTTCGTGCACGTCTTCGAGAAGGTTCGTCCCTCCCGTTCCGCGGCCGACAGTGCCGAATTGACGCGGATTATGTGTAGTATTATATTATAATTAAACTTGTGTTATGTTCATGTACTTTGTCACGTATGGTGAAAAGTGGAAGAAGGCTTGGTGTGTGTGGGAGAACCAGTTCCATCTTGGTGTTCGTTCTTCGAGTGCCGAACTGTTGATTTTCTTCCAAGTAGCCCAGTCTGGCACTGGATTCACAGCTGCCATTATCACAGCCACAAAAACCGAAAGCGTCAGATTGAGAGTACTTGGAAAGTGCCGTTCATAGTCGAGAACTTCATCATAGTTTATCAAATCGTAGCAGCAAATCATACTGACGAAGACGTATCGAATCACACCTTTTGTTCACGAGTCGACGAACGAACGCGCAATCTTCATGACACGATTTTCTCAACTGCAAAACACCGTTCATCTCACCGAAGCCGCCAATAAAAAAAATGATGAAATCCTGACCCGTCTTTCCAGGGCAACGAGTCGATCCGCTCCGGTCTGTTCAAGGTGCGTCGAACATGGACGACGAGCATCTTCCCGCCGAGTCGCCTGTACGGCATCGACATCAAGTGTAACGCGATCGATTCGAACTGGCCGGTGGCGAGCTTGACGCGGCCGAATCAGACGAGCAGCACGGTCGCCGCACCGTCGCAGCCCGTCGCCGCCGCCGCCGTGCCCGCGCAGCCCGCCGCATCGCATCACGCGGTGCACATCAATCCGCGCTTCATCGGGCAGCAACCGGTGAGCAACGTGAGGTTGCGATTGTGGACGGTCGCGGGGTTATTTATTTTTTCCATTGTTTTTTTTTTGCTGTTGATCGTGTGTCTGGAGACGCGACACCTAGCTGTTGTATAGCGTCTGCTTTCGATGCTGTTTTTGTTGCCGGTCCTGTGGGCGTGGTACTTGGTGTCTGCAGATTCTGGCACTCTTCTTTCGAATTTCAGTTTTTTTTGTCATTCCAACTTTCAGACCAAACCAGCGAGCCCGACGCTCGAGGAGCAACAACTGCAGCGGTTGAAGGCGAAGCGGGCAGAGTTGGAACGAGGCATCAATGTGAGTGCAAGCTTATTTATTTTTTGACATATTTGAATCCGTTTTTTTTGTCCATCATGCCGTTCGTGAATGTTTGCAAACGACGACTTTTCCTGGTTGGAAAACCAAGTGACCCAATCAACAACAATCATGACTAGGGATGGAGCCGGTTCCGGTCCGGATTCCGGATTCCGGCGCCTAAAATTGGATCCGGATCCGGTCCGGATTCCGGCGCAATTTTGCCGGATCCGGCCGGATCCGGCCGGAATGGCCGAGACCCGCGAAACCAGTTGATTCCTCCGTTTCAGAGCTGTTCAATGGTTTGACAAATTTGTTTCGGTGCTTTGTTGGTTTTGTTGTTGTGCATTTGACATGTGATCAGTGAGCGTTTCTTTAGTTTAGTGTTCTGTTCAATGGTAAATGGTTCACTGCTTTTGTCTTGAGTGGTAAACTTATGTGCAGCATCGTCCACTTTAAAAAACGTGGCTGCCAGCTTTTGACCGACGTTGTTGATGAAAAATAGCATTTTTTTTGAAATCAGCTATCTTCGTTGGTCATATTCAGTTAGCTGTCAAACAGTTGCTTTTTTGTGAGCCCCAGAACACCAGCGATTTTAGCGACGTGTGTTACCGTGGGTGTGCGGGGGTGCCGTGATCCCCTAAAACCCGATAACCCCCCCCCAACGACGAATCCACGAGACGACGAATCCATTTCAATGGTGTTGCCCGCCGTTTGCGCACTGAGGCAGCGCATCGAACAAGTCGATGCGAGTGGCATTGGTACGACGAAAAAAACGCTGCTGACCAGCATCGACACACGCTTCCGTGCGCTTTTCCACAACGAATCCAACATCATGGCCACGTACGTTGATCCACGATTCAAGAATACTGCAGTCGTCTTCGAAAATGAAGGCGCGATTCGTTGTAAACTGCTTCACATTGCAAAGAAAATCTTGAAACGACCGGAGACGCCCACAAACTGCGACGATACATCCGAGATCGCGAACAACGACGATGACGAAAGTGAACGTGAGCCCGAACCAAAAAAGAAATCGACTGGCTTCTACGGAGGCATCGAGTTTCACGCTGCGCGACCGCCCAACCAGTCAGGCGAATCCAGTCTCGAGGACGAACTGCGCGGCTAAATGAATATGTACGAGTCGGATGATTTTATCGACGAACCGGACAAAAGTGATCTAATGCTAGGCTTTGGCGGCTGAACTCGTTTGAAATACCCCAAAGTTTCGACAATCGCGCGCAGATACCTGGCACCGCTACCAACAAGCGTGGCAAGCGAACGAATGTTCTGTGAAGCCAGGCAGGTGTTTGTGTACAACCGATCTCGTCTGTCAACTCAGAACGCCGAAAAGGTCATGTTTCTGAATGGAGTGTTGCCAGCACTTGATTATCCCTATACGATGTGAATTTTGTCAATTGTTGTTGTAATTTTTGGTTGGTTCACGTGCTGTGTCTTGCTGACTTTGTTTCTGTGTCTGTGCTGTTTTATGCTGAAAATGTGATGAAGAAGCGACGAAATGTGCGTAGATGTTTTTTAGACATAAAAAGGCCATTCCGGTCCGGATTCCGGCAATTTTTGCCGGATCCGGCCCGGCCGGAATGGACTTTTGCCGGATCCGGCCCGGATTCCGGCAAATTTGCCGGATCCATCCCTAATCATGACCGATATGGGAGGCAAAAGCGTTATTGAAACTGAAAGCCTCTGGTATGCTGTCAAGTCAGCCTTGTTGTAGTGCAGCCAATCAGCAGGACTCAGAAACCAACGTGGCCTTAATTGAGCCGCAACACAAATTATAAAAATGCAAGACAAGACAAATCTAGGGAGTCAAAAATCAACGATTCTTTGCACATTTCAGCAACCCAATCGGCCCCAGTCGGTCGTCACCGTCCCGCAGCCGCAATCAACGGGCACCAATCGCGACCCACGCCTCAGTCGTCGCGCCAACCTTGCCGCCGCCGCCGGCGTCTCGTCAAACGGCGCCTCCACCGTCGCGGGCGGATCGATCCAGCAGCAGCAGACGACGACGACTGCAACTCGAAGCGACACTGATCTTCGCTCGTCGAAAGTGCCGTCGTCGAGTTCGATCGCGATCACTAATTCCAATAATCATCACAACAATTCGTCGAAATCGAAATCGTCGAAAAACTCAACCGCCGCCGCCGAGCATGTCGGCGACTCGTCGGTAGAGATTCTCGAGGAGCCGACGACTAGTCGGAAGTCGTCGAAGGAGCGATCGGGAAAGTCGGACGGCAAAAGATCGAAAGGTGAACAAGAACAGCAACAACAACAGCAGCACAATCACGGCGACAAGGACGAACGACGGTCGTATAAACGCGGCGGCCGAAAGGAGCTGCTCGAGCGGTATGAGGCCGAGAAGGCGGATTCGACGACCAAGGATGGGAAACACCACCACCAGACGTCGTCGTCGCGTAAACGGAGCGGTTGGCTGCGGGTTTTCATTGCGTTGGTTTTTTCGGAGAACCGTTGATTGGCTGAATTGTCTGTTGACGGCGTTGATTGGTTAGGATTGTTTTTTGGCCGGAGTGTTACAGCCAATCGGGCGAGATCAATCAGACGTTGTTTTTCTCAGACGTATGCTGGAATGTTTTATTATCTGCACGATTGGCTGACTGAGCGCAAAATGAAATGACAAAAAACGTATACTAGCATAATTTTGCTTCGGCTGTCTCACGCGACTCTGTTCTGGTTTCTTCTGTCAAAAAACCGATCACACATTCCGCATGATTTCCTTGTCTCATTTCGCATGCTCATTCAGACGAGCACTCGGAGCAACGAGAGCGCGACCGCTCCCGCTCCCGTTCGCGGTCGAAGCAGCCAGTGTCGCCTGCAGAAACGCCTGAGCACTCAACAACATCAACATCACACTCGAAACACCAATCGACGGTCTCATCGTCGAAGAGCTCCGCCAGCGCCAGCAGCACCACCAGTAGCAGCAAGGACGATCGTTCATTGCCACCGAAGAAGCGCCCGCTCACCAACCTCGACAGCGGCGCGACCACCAGCTCGAATTCGCCGAAAGATTCGATTGAAACCCTTTCGCCGGTGCTGCAGAGCTCGAAGGCGACGTCGTCGTCACCGCCGAGTCAACTTTTGACGGCCGTTGAAGCACCGATGGATTCGGGACAAACGTCGCGCAGCAGTCGCTCACCCTCGGAAGGACCGGAGGGTAAAAGGCCACGCACGGAGGAGACCCCTGTTGAGGGGGGTGTTCCTGAGTTGGGCGGTCAAGTTCCGGCTGTGGACAGCAGCGTCCCTGTGATTATCCCGCCCCTCGCGCCGTCGACGACGACGTCTCCAAACGCGTTGACACAGTCGATGCTTGTTGCGGACAGGATTCCACCACCACCGCCGCCAATGTTGCACCACGTGCCACCGCACGTTCCATTGCCAATGCCAGCGCCCGTTCGCTCCGCGGCGCCGCTGTTGGTGCCGCCGTCGTCGTCGCAGTCGCACTCGTCCGCGACGTCCTCGTCCTATCCGCCGTTCGGCGGGCAGCCGCTGTACCGACCAGCGCAGAATGGTCGGTTCTTGGTGGTCTGCTTTTTATGGGTGTGTTTGTCGAGCTACAGTCTATCTGGCAGAGAATAACACAACTATTATCTTTTCTTTACGACCTGCGACTCGATGCGGTTGTGGACGTGAAAGGAAAGTAGTTTCAATCTTTATGTGGTAATTCGAAACAGCCTATGTGACCCGGTCTTATTTAGTGGACTCGGATCGCTTTGCCAGTTTTGAATTCCCGCCTCGTGCATGGGACTGCTTACCCATCTATGCGCGCATTGAGACGCGGTACCAAAATAAACGATTTTAGCTGATGGGTAGGTTGCACACACACGTGCGGTATGATATACAGCTAGCTGATTGGTTGGTGGCATTCTGTGCAGGGCAGGCAAACTCGACTCGAGTGCTGTGTGTGTGTGTGTGTTACAGACTCTCACATACGATACCGCATTATTAAATCATCGTTATTTTCTATGCTGATCAACTCTATTGCTGCTCTATTCTTTTTTGGTGTTCACCACAATGGATGCCCCCGCCCCCCATTTCAGTGCCTCCCACCGGTGCACCAGCAGCCCCGACGGCCGCCGCAGACCCGATCCCGGCCAACAACAAAGTGTTCGTCGATGGTCGCATGTACGAGGTGCATTTCGTGAACGACGGCGTCGAGGATGTGCCCGTCATTGAGCGCGAATCGTTGCCGTACAAGGTGGGGATGGGGGATGGGGCGTCTGAGTTTGAGATGATTGGAGCTTGCTTACAGACGGTGCATGGGAGCCTGTTATGCCTGTATCGACGGTCAACCTGGTGACACGCATGAAAATGGCCCGAGGTTGATCAGTAGGGTGATCGGATTGCAATTGGCTGGTTGGCCTAGTGGATTGTGACGAAATTGTGCTGTATTGCCAATACGATAGTTTGGTGCACTATGGACTTTCAACTCAGCAGTCTTTTCTTTTCGTCTTTTCACCGAATAACCAATCTCTCTGTTCCGCAAAAGTTTTCATTTCGCTTCACTTGTGATTTTCATGTCTGCGACACGATATTATTGCTCGCAGCATGTTCTGTAACCAGCATAATAACGTTTCCGCATTCATCCAGATCAAACTAATTCCACAAAAAACTCTTCAGATCACTGTCAACCAAAAAAACCAATGTTTTTTTCCTCTCTCGTCTCCCTGCAGATCTACTTCACCAGCTCCCCGCGCGACGTCGTCATCGACGGACAGGCGCATCGGTTGGCGTTCGGCGAACGAAAGACCGTCTACATCGACGGGCAGCCGCACGTGCTGCGCTTTGGGGCGCCCTCGCGCGAGCTCTACATGGGCAACTTTGCGTTCCGCGGCGCCTTTGGTGGCCCGCCGATTTATGCGACCATCAACGGTGTCAAGCACACGATCCAGCTGGGCGGGCCGCCGCCGGACGTGCAGGTCGGTGGAGCGCGCATCGACGTTTTTTTTATTTTTGTTGAGTTTTTGGTTGTGGGGATTTTAGGCGATGTTTTTCCAGCCAGAGCCAGTTTTATAAAAGCTTAGTAGTCCAATAGTGCTACACTACACCACTGAGCCCTTGAATGAATTCCAGACCCCAAAAACATCACAGTTCCGTTTTTTTCATGCAATAGATTCACCAATAATATCTGCTCTTCAACCTGACGTGTGGAAACTAACATTTTTTGACACATGAATTGATTGCGGCGCTCAGTGGTGTAGTATTATTGAATTGAACTGCTAAGATTTATAAAACTGATCCCACGGCTCTAACTCAGAAACACGTGCAGAATGGCTGTCGAGCAGGAAGGCCATCGAGTTTTCTCTGTCATTAAGTGCCATTACACACCCCTCGGCGGGCTCCCCGCCGTCCGTTCCCCAAAACCGTCGGGTTTCGAAAATCAGCGGAACGGAGGGGAGGGGGCGTGCTTCAAATAAATTTTTAAAAAAATCCTCCCTCTCCAGGTGGACCCGACGCCGTCGCACGAGCTGGTGCGTTTCATGCCGAACAGTCGTCAGATGGCCGCAAACCGGTTTCCGGCGATGATGATGCCCGATTATAATCAATCGCAACCGGCCCCGCCACTATTCCAACAGACGAATCTGCCCAATGTCAATGGTCAGTTGGTTTTTTTTTGTTTTTTTGCTCTCTTATTGGCTGTTCGCCCAGTATTGCCGGGCCTGCAAACTGGATTTCCTTCAAGAGAGGTACATCACTGATGAGGCCTCGTCATCGTCATCACCCTCGTGGCCTGGTGGTAGTGCGTTAGACTACAGTCTGTGCGTTCGGGGGATCGAGCCCCGCCGAGGGGTGTATAGGCACTTAATGACAGAGAAAACTCGATGGGCGCCCTACTCAGTGGCGTTCTGTACGCTTCTCTGGGTTAGCCCTGGCTAAAAACATCGCCTAAAAATCTCAACATCAACAACAACAACAACAATGAGGCCACCCCTCTTCTGCATGTGATGTTGGCCAGGCCGAAATGCAGAGAACCATCCTACAACTTGGTTGATTCACTTAACGAGCTGAAAAAAATTGTTTTTTGTTGTTTTCTTTCAGTCGCCTCTCTGTCGTCGCTACTAAACGTGCCCGCCTTGTCCGTGCCGACTTGTACGGCGGCGGCGCCGTCCGTGAAGCCGCAGACTGTTGTCGATCAGATGTTGGCGAAATTGTTGGCCGGCGGATTCAAGGTGCGGATTTTTTTCTTTGGAGTTTTTTGATAATGGCTGAAAAGTTGGCAAGGGCGCTTTGAAAAAAGACATCGCCGAGGTCAAAATCATTGGCAGTTTGGTGATTGGCTGCGTTTGAATCAAGCTCGCTGACTGGTTGCATTTGAATCAAGCCCACTGATCTCGCAATCAGCTCGAGGTCCGAGATTCAGAGAGTTCACTCACGTTGGTTGCTGCACCCTTTGCATGAAACAAATCTAAATGGAATCAACTCCAATGAAAGTCCGATCACAGTCCATGATCCCCGAGTGTTGTGAAAGCATTGTGATGCCGTTCCAATCCGATTCACATACCGTTCGATTGCTATCCATGATTTCCGGTGCTGTGTAAGCATTATGATGCCATTCCAAATTCCAATCCGTCTCACCTACTCTTCTTGAGTTCCATTCACCCATGCCACAGGCGCCAACACCCACGGCCGCCATCGGCACCACGCCGAGTCCCACGCGTTCGCCAGCGCGTCCGGCGACGCCGCCGATCCCGTCCGGCCATCGGATCGACGACGACGTGCCGCGCGAGTTTCATCCGCCGCCGAGTCTGAAGGAGTTCAGCATGCGCACGTTGAAAGTGTAAGCGCGGGTGGGGGTTGCTTGACTATGTAAAGAAAGGGTTTTTGCGTGGTTAAGTTGTTTATTTGGGATTGTTGATTAGGTCGGCAGGCAAATGAGGATAAAACGACCAACAGACTGAACACTCATCACAGATTATCACAGGTTATATAGCCAACATAATCACATGTGGTGTATACTTAGGGTTGGCAAAATACCGTTTTTTTCAAATCGTGGTAAAAAAACCTGTATTTTTACCGGTAAAATTACGGTAATTTTACCGGAAAAAAACGAAAGCCAAAAACTTGTAAAAACCCGCATATTTGTCGCAGCCAACTTTAAACTTGAACCAGGTTTTGTGAAAACAACTATCAGAATGCTTTGTTCAAAATATCGTGCACCAACAAAGAAAATAAATTATGTTTGGGCTTGAAAACCCAAAAGGTCAGCAATAAATCGAACATTACCTTTTGCTCAATCGTTTATATTCCACCAATTACACAGGAAAAAACCACAGCGTTTTCACCGGACAGTCTTTGGTCACAATAGACGAACACAATTTGCTACAATAACGCAATTAAACCGAATTTAGAGTCAGTTCAGATCAAAAAGAAAACAAGCCAGTAATTGTGTCAGAAAGACAATTTTGAGCGACATTTCGAATTTTTAAAATTTTCAGCTCAGCTCGGCAGCTCCAGCCGATTCTTGCACCTCGCTTAACAGTTCTTTCAAAACATCAGTGTCAATTTCGTCATCATATTTTTCTTGGTCACAGATTTTCTCATTTTCTCATCAAAAATGATATAAAAACTCAGAGTCCGAAATTGAAAAAAACCGGAAAAATACGAAAAAAACCGGAAAAATACAGAAACGGTCTTTTTCCCGTTTTTTTCAAGGCACCAATTTTTGCCCTGGTAAAAAAACGCGTAAAAATACGTGTTTTTTTACCGGTAAAAAAACCGGTATTTTTACCATGCCAACCCTATGTATACTGTATACATTGTTTCCAACTGTAACCTTTAACAGAAACAAACTTTCACAAGAAAACCCGAACCATCCACCGGGTAAGAGTTTTTATCCATCCATCCATCCGACCGACTCTCCATTAACAGTTTCAGTAAGCATCATGCTTGAGATAAGCTCACGTTGAGATAGAGGAACTTTTGTTTTTTGTTCGTATCGTCACCGTTTATTGTATTACCGATATCTTCCATTGCACAGCCGCTACCAAGCGACCATCGACGCTCTGTACTCGACGAAACAACGCTGCGCCACGTGCGGCTTACGATTCGACACACTCGGAGGCTCGAAGTACACACGCCACCTGGACTGGCACTTTCGCGAGAACAAACGCGTCAATGATACGAGTCGCGGACAGTCACGCCCGTGGTATCTCGCCGCTGAGGTGGGCGGAGCCTGCGGCGTCGTCTTGTTACAATTATTATGACCTATTTTTTTCAAACGTGTCCCACTGAAATGACGTCATGTGCCGCCAAACATGCGCTAGCCGTTCACCACAGCATAAACAAATGGTAAACAAATGGTGAATGTCGAATCCAGTCACACCAAACTGACATTCCGGTGCCTGTACTTTGACAAACGGGTGTTTTTGAAGCAAATGGCGTCATTTTAGTCCGGACACGTTTGAATAAATCCACAATATTTTGATGAGCGTGTGGTGGCGGCACTGATGAGATCACCCACGCGCTGTGCGTCTGCAGCCTTAAAAATCGAAACGCACACTTGTCTGTCATTTGTTTTTTTTTTGGTTTGATTGGTCAACGTTTTGCGCTTTGCATTGGCCGCAATGTTGCGCAAACTGACCAACGAACACACTGGCGCATGTAGTTTTGTTTTTGGCGTCGAGACTCAATGCGCGCATAGATGGGAAAACAGTTTCACTTATGTCGAAAGAATTCAAAATTGGCAAATTGATCCGAACCTTTTCAATGCGGCCGCGATTTTGGCGATTTTGAATTGCCACGTAAAGATCGAAACTAGCTTCGTTTCGACGTCTGCATTGAGTCGCAGAACCTAAAAATTGACACCAGCATCATTCACGCTTGCCTGTGTGTTTTACTTTGTTGCTCTCGTTTGTTCTACTTTTATTAACGTTTGTTTCTTTCTTCTCAGGACTGGGTGAACTACACGGATCACACCGATGACGCCTCCGGTAAAGGTTGGTATTCAATTTGGAATCGGTTGTTCGGTTTTTTTATAAATTTCTTTTCATTACTTTGTTCATTGATCTTGTTGGTTAGCGTGTGCTATAGTTTGCCCCATAGTTGTTTTCCTCATTTGCCCCATATAATTTGCCCCGTATAATTTGCCCCATAAACATCAACAGCGAAAAGCAGCGTGTTCGAGGCAGCTCGCGCAGACGATGAGAACACGAACGACGGTGCGGACGAGCCGGTGATTGATGCCCCGGAGGGGGAGCAGGTTGGTTGGAGAAGGGAGCCGGGCAGTTTTTTTGCGATGTTCTTTTCCGGGTAACTGATAGACTGGAACAGTTGAACCTGAACGACAAGTCATGAGAGGAACTGATTGGTTGCTTTTGAATCGGGCTCGCTGGTTGGTTCCTAACCAGCTCGACGCAGCACATGAAGTTCGGCGGTTTGCGGTTTCGTCAGGTCGGCTAAAAATTGACAGAACTGCTCAAATCACCGCTTGGCTTTGACATAATAGCATTAGAAGGGATATTATCATGAATGCGTTGGAACACCACCATTCCAACGTTTACCGTTCATGTTTCCATTTTCTTTTGTCCATTCCAGTTCTGCGCTGTCTGCTCTGAGCCGTTCGAACAGTTCTGGGAGGAGGAGTCTGACTCGTGGAAACTCCGGAACGCCATCGCCGTTGGTGATGAGCCGAAAAAGGTCGGCTTTGATTGGATTGAATTTTTCTCGCATACTTCCTCGATTTCACTCGGAAATTTTTCTGATTTTTCTGTGGACAACATTGAATGTTCCACCGTTTTCAGCTGTATCACCCCGGCTGTTTCGGTGACACCAGCGCCATCGGTCCGATCGAAATGAGCGCCGCTTCGTTTTTGGCGGTGGTCGGGAGATTTTTTTGTTTTTTTCGCTTTTGTTTTTATTCGTTTTTATCATGTTTTGCTGTTTTGGTGTCTCACTGTCTTGTGCATTATCGAGAGAAACACGTTCGAACCAGCACCAACGTCATAACAGAGTCAGAATTGGATTATCGAGAAGAATTTTGTGAAAAAAATGTATTTCAAAAAAAAACCACCTCTGTTTCGCATTCAGCCCGGCTCGCACCAGCTCGCCGCCGGTGGCCTGCCCGGCCTGGACGTGGTCATGGAAGAGACGGGCGACTTTGAGTTGCCGATGCCGCTGAAACGCGACGACGACGCCGCCACGGACAGTCTGAATAACAATTCAATGATGATCACTGCAAAGAACGCTAAACACACGATTTCTAGTGATGCCGCTGTTCATGTGTCTGATGTAGTAGCCACATCCAGTACCCCTACATTGATTAGTCAACCAATCACCACTGTTGCCAGTTCTGTTTCTTCTGCTGCTGTTCCATCATTGCCTGGCGCGAACGTGTCACGAAAGCAGGCCGACATTGTGATAATAAAAGCGGAGCCTGGCGTGGCGTTGTCGCCTGAGAAAGCGCCTGAGGCGCCGCGTCGTCTCCTGAAACAGGAGCAGCCTGAGAGGGCCCCGAGCAGTCCGGGCACGCCGGTGCGCGATGAGCCGGACGATTGATTGTTTTGGTTTTTTTTCTCAAAAAACCGGTTTTTTTCTTGCAACCCGACCGTTTTTTTCTTTTCGACACAAAACAAACACGTTTTTTATTATTGTTTTTTTCGTTATTCAAGCGTTTTAAATTTGGAAAACAAGACTGAAACAGTATAACAACTGATTGGTCTGAAAAAGGTTCGAAACGGTCAATTGGCAGATCGTTTTTTGTCTTCTCGCTCGTTTTAGATGTGACAAAATGGATTTGGATTTGCATGCATTCAAGTTCGCGTGAAACAAGAAAATAAAACATGTTTTTTGGCTTTTCGTTCTGTTTGGCGTTGAAATAAAGCAATCGTCTTGTGTTGGTGTTTATTTTGCTTTGATATAGAAAAAACTGAATAAAAATATCAAAAAAATATTGTTTCCGTTTTTCTGTGGCTTGTTGAAATTGAAATGATTGAATTGAAAATGAATAAAAAACATTGATCAATTGGGAATATTAAAAGAAGCGTTTGTCGTTTCTTGGCTTTGTGGATTATTGCTAAACACACTTTTGCTGTCTCACATCGTGTTTCGTGTCTGGCGTGAATAAAATGATTGGAAAAAATTGTGGGAATGTTGGTGAAAATGTTGCAAATCAGGTTAATTGGCCTGGCGCAAATATGCGTTGTCTCTGTATTAGTACTGAATTTTCTGACAAGTTCTGCTGATTTGCTCAATTTGAAGCGGGCGTCCTGATTGGTCAAACCAGTTCAATCAGCTGCTGAAGCGGTTTCGGTTACCGTTGAAAGTTGCGGTTTTTTCGGTTTTTTGTGCTAAACGATTACAACACAAAAGAACCAAAATGCAGCACAACATTCCGGTTTGTTCGTTTTCCGTTCAGTTCAGTTCCATTGTTAGTTGTTCGATTCGTTGAATAGTGCTTGATTGATTAAAACCTATACGTGTCGCCAGGCATATGAACAAGGAGACCAGCAAGGCTGGGTGCACAGCAAATGAGAGAACAAACAAAAATTACACTGCAAACACAAACAAGAAAGAATCAACACTGCAAATGAGGAAAATCATATATGCAGAACTACATAGATATTTTCTGCAAAAAAATATAATTTAAATTTTTAATGTAACGAAATCCGAGCACAGCAACGAGTCTGCTCAGCGATATCCGAAATCAAAGTCCGAAGTCGTAAAAAAAATTGTAAAAAATCCGAAGTCGTAAAGCTGTTTTTTTGCATCAATCATAATTTTGCACATTCGCAAGGTGACCGCGCGAAGCAGCCAGGCCGCCCCAAATGTCCTCATCCAGCAAGCGCCACTGCCCCATGTGTCCACGCAGCAGCAGCCGCAAATGGCCGGTCCCGCACCGTACTACACACAGCCACAACAGCAGGTCGGCAAGAGCGAAGCGTTTTTTTTGGTTGCCGAGAATTTTTTGATAATGCTTTCGTGCGTGCCTTGGTTGACTGATCGTTAAGGTAGGAGATAAAAGTCTTGAGACATATCTTGCGACCATACCGACAGTGTGGGGTACCGATGTGCGCAAGCCCTCAAACCGATTTGCAGCCCGCAAGAACAAACTGCAAGTTTTGCTTCATTGCACCGGCTGCCTTTTTTTGCAAATGGTGCACAACTAGAAAAAAAAAAAATTTTAAAAAAAAAAAAATATTATAAAAAAAAAAAAAAAAAAAAAAAAAAAACAAGACAAAAAAACAAATAAAACCCCCCACCCCCCAAAAACACCCGACCACCCACACAAAAAAAAAAAAAATTTTTTTTTTTTTATTTCTTTTTTTTACAACCCTATGCACAACCCTCAAATCGGTGTTGCCAAAATGCTACCGCAAGAATTTTTTGCGGGGGGCACACCTGTTTTGAAAGCTGCGCACATTGGTACCCCACACCGTCCCACGGATATGCTTGAAACCATACACTTTTATTGGCAGTTCGGTATTGTTGATTGGTTTTATTCGAATGAATTAAAGGTTCTTCGGCACGACAGTTTTCAGTTTCAATTAAAAATCCGTTAATCAGTGTTCTTGAAATTTGAATTTCGAAAAAAAACAACAGGTTCGATCGCCGTACTTTGGCGCCGCCGGTATGGGCTCACCACAAACTGCTCCGCAGATGGCAATGCAAGGACCCGCCGGTGTCGGGGTTCGCATGTCCGTTCCACAGCAGGTTTCGGTTGTTTTCGTTTGCGCCCGAACTCGTTTCGATTTGACATTCGCTGATTGGTTGGCTGTTTTGAATTGAACACGGTAAATGGCTCGAGTTTACTATCGAATTTTGAATTCAATCATGAAAAAAATCCATGCATGAGAGGAGCGTTCGTATTTGCCCCCATCTAAAAACTGTCGTCATCTTCAGTGCTGTTTTGCGCGTGCGCCAAAATGCTTCGGGCGCGTGTTTCATTTCAGTCACCGTACCACAAGGGACAGTAATGCTGGTCAGCCGTCAAGTGGTGAACAACAACAAGAACAACAATTACAGCAACCGAATGCTCCTGTTCCGTACGGCGCCATGGGCGGCGGCATGAGCGTTCGAATGTCCGCCGCCGAGCAGGGCGCACAAGCAGCAAGCCAGCAGTCACAGGCGCACTTGATCGCCCCGCAACAGCAGCAGCCGCTCGCACGGCGGTCGAGTGCCGCGGCGCCGTTGGCGATAAAAAGCGTGCGTTCGGCGGAGAAATGTGATCGTTGAAATGATTGGCGCCAACAAAGTGTCTGGTTTCTTTGGAAACATTGTTGAATAGGTTTTTTTGTGTTTCTCAAGAAAACTTTTGAGTAGTTTTCTTGCTCAAACTATTCATACCAAACAATGTCGTTGATGAATTCGTTTTTCTTTTGGTTAATGACTTCGGAAAATACCAAAGTCCTGTTGGTCCTGTTGGTTTTTGTACACAAGGGTGTTATGATACTAGCCGGAGACGTGATCGATTTTTTGTCGCTCAACTGACACCGAAATTCGTCACCACGAAAACTCATCCAGCTGTTTCGTAACAGCGGCCACAAATCGCGTATTTTCAAAGCGAGAATGCATTCGAATTCAGCGATCCAAGAAAAATCACAACAATCAAAGCGATTGAAAAAGACGCCGATCCCGGCCCGATTTCCATGTTTTTCTGCAGACGATCGACGCGATGGACTCGCTCGACCCGATCAGTCTGTGTCGCCTCGGCCGTGAATTGCTGGCCGAACTGACGGTCCGTCTGCACGGCGCCATCCAACTGTTGCGGCCCCTTCTGACGACCGTGCACACGCCGGTGCAACGCGAAATCGTGGTCAAGGTGTGGCGATCGTGGAGGCTTGGGGGCGTGCGGGGTGTGGGGGTATGATCTTTTCTTTTTGTCCCCGAGACTCAATGCGCGCATAGATCGGTAAACAGTTTCATGCATGACGCAGGAATTCAAAATTGGTACACTGATCCGAGTCCCCTGGATGGGGCCCGACTCACTTTGGCGATTTTGATTTGCCACGTAAAGATTGAAACTAGCTTCCTTTTACGTATGCTGAGCATTCAGTCGCAGAACCTAAAAAAATGATAATACCGATGTGCGCAGCCCTCAAAATGGTGTACAGCCTTCGAAGTGGTTTGATGGGATGGCTGCAAGAAACTGGTTGCGTGCTCAGCAGATTAGTTTGCGTGCGTCACACCGGTTTTGAGAGGCTGCGCACATTGTTTGACGGCTTCGCCACCGCTGTTTCTATCATCAATTTTTGCGACTCAATGCGGATGCAGACGTGGAAAGGAAACCAGTTTCAATCTTATGTGGCAATTCAAACCAGCTCAAGTGTCCCGGTCCTATTTTGGGGACTCGGATCACTTCACCCAGTTTTGAATTCCTGCTTCATGCATGAAATTGTTTATTTTTCTGTGCGCGCATTGATTTTCGGGACCAAAATAGAAGGTCATAAATCTGACGTGTGCTTTCGTTTGGTGCCGCTGAAATTCGCGTTGTTTCATTTTTGGTGTGAATCTCAAGTGGTTCCGAAGGGGCACATGCACTGATGAGGTCATTCTGCATATGATGTTGGCCGGGCCGAAACGCAGAGAACCATCATACAACTTGGTTGTTTTATCAACGCGTTGAACCGTTCAGGAGTTCGAGAACACCAGCCAGCTCTGCCAGTATCTGCTCGACAATCTCACGCGAATCCGCGCGAAACTCGACCAACTCAAACAGCAGCAGCGACGTCGCGAAACGAATGCAAAGGACATTGGAGATCAAACGGACCCGGCTGCCGTGTATCTGTCGTTCGTTCGAACGGCGGACAAGAAAACGAACGAAACCGATGGTTCTTGCGAGCCGAAAACCCCATCAGATTCGTTGGTGGACCGTCGTGCGGCACTGAGCAAGGAGGTGGCCGGACTGAGACTAGGACTGCACGAACGCGAACACCAGATGAAGATGCTCGAGCTGCAGATGGCGTTGTTGTCGGCGGCGAATCCGATGTCGTGAAATGGTTTTTACTGTGAAACGTTCAGATTCAGCCAATCAGCTGATTGTATAATAATTCGTGAAAGTGGAAATTTTTTTTGGTTTAGAGTTGGTCGTTCTAGAGAGCTCAAGACATTTTGTGGTTGGTGTTTGTTGAATAGTGGAAGTTGATTTAATGTGCGTGTGAATTGAAAAAATAAACAATAACTTGTTGATTTGTGTTGAAGCTACGGTAATATTTCTTTCTCACCATGTTGAACACACATGGCTGCGTTTCCTACCTTTAATTTCATTGTGGTTTAGATTCAGTTTCGGTTTTGAGCGAACTATGCATGCAGTATAAGTTGAAAAGTCCTGTAGTCAAACAACATATCCAACTAGCTGATTGGTTGATGCAGGCATTCTGTGCATACCGTATTACCTCTAATAAACCCCCATGGGGATTTATTTCTTCAGCGACTTCTGGGGGTGGGGGTTTATTTTTGGGGGGGCTTTATTTTTGGTGGGGGGGGTTTATTTGGAAACCATTTTTAGGAGTGGGCAAAATGGCAGATATACCTTCCATGGCAGGAAGGAAGTCGCAGAAACTTCTACTCTACATAGAAATTTCCTTTTACAACAGCCTTTTGTAATGAAATTACCATTAACTCATCCATTTGGGGCCTTTGGTAGCACAATTTCATCATTTTCACTGCAACCAGCCACTGAATTCGCTGGGTATGTGTTTCAAACAGGTTTCAATAATCCCCCATGGTTTTTTTGGGGGTTTTTTTTTTCTTGGGGGGGGGGGTTTTTTTTTGGGGGGGGGGGTTTAATTTTGGTGGGGGGGTTAATAGAGGTAATACGGTATTTGCTCAGAATCGATGCATCAATCATCCACCAACCAATCAACCAGTTAGATATTTTTAGAGTTGGACTGTAAGTAAAAAACGTGAACGTGATTTCAAAAGCACGAAACTTTTAACTGCATTGCTGATCGGTTGTGATATTTTAATGTGATCACTCAGCATTAGTAACTCAACTCCAGTCACGCTAATAGCTGGTTCTGCCGGTGGCTGTACTTTTGTCGTCTTCGATTTGGCTTTGTAGGTTCAGCGTTCAACTTCCAGGTCATTTGGACTGGGTTATCAGTTGATTTTCAGGGGATGTCATGTCATACAGAAATGCACACCATCCTAAAAATAGGTAACCCATTAAAACATGGCTGGTGGTGATCCATTCGAAAAGACCTGGAAAGCCGGTCTGATGTTTGGTCCGATTTGAAACTTGCAAAAAACCATCAGATGACCACGAGAAGATGGATTCGTCCGAGATGGCTGCTACAGGTGCCGATCACGATTGGCTTCACGCTGATTGGCTATCGGTGGTATCGCGTGAATCGACAACGACGCACCGGCGAATTACCCGTGCCTTGGCCTCAGTGGCGGGTAGGACAACCTGACGGTTGTTTGTGCTGGTGGTATGTCGAATGAAACTGAACTGGCTGATCAAGTGGAATTGGCGGACTGGTTGATGAACTGAAATTGGCGGGCGAAAGATGATCGTTCGTTTCTCACTTTTCCTTGTGATTGCGAATGTGCGCCGGAAGCAGGACCTATGCAATCCGTGTTCGGTTAAAGGGTCCAAAATTCAGATTATTTCATCATATTCTTCGTTGCACTGCATCACCATCAGGTCTCCCTTTACGCCTCGTTTCCAACGCGCGCCGCGTCGCGTGCATTCGGCAGCCTGGCCGATCGCCCAGTGCCGTCGTCGTTTCGCACGCCCCTGTACGGCCTCTACGCGTGGCTGTTCAACTGCGATCTGAGCGAGGCGAAATGCGCCGACTTTCGCGACTATCCGAGTTTCGGCGAGTTTTTCGCGCGTCCGCTGCGCGACGACGCCCGACCAATCAGCGAGTCGATTTTGGTACAAAAAAGTAGTTTAGCATTGGCGTTGCAGCAAACGTCCGCTCACTGTTCGTTCGTAAGCGCCGTTTATCTGAGGATTTTTGTGTCTGTTGCTTTCTAGTTTTAGCGTTTTCAGTCTCGATTCTCCATGCGTTGCACGGTCAGAAACAAGCACACCAGCAAAACATCGCTGCATAGACACTTTCTGAAGACAGTGCAAGTGCAGTGCATCTTGTTTTCCCTGGGGTGGTAAAAAGTAAAAAAACAGACAAAATATACACACTCACTGCTGTTATTTCGTGTGTGTGCCGTGCACACTTACGATGATGTGTTACAGAGTGCACAATCTTCACACTCAGACTTTATAACAGTCAAATGCAGCCAATCAGCTCGCAACACACTGTTTTTCATTGCGGCAGATTGTACCATCCGACGGTACCGTACACCGCTGTGGCCGGGTGAAAAATGGCGGCAAAATCGAACAGGTGAAAGGTGTCGACTATAGTGTACCGCAGTTGATTGGCCAGGAAGTCACCATAGCTGATGATAAAAACGCCGCTAACGCACTGTATTTCTGTACGCTGTATCTGGCGCCCGGCGACTATCACGGTTTTCACTCGCCCACTGATTGGACGGTTCAATTGAGACGACACATTGCTGGTTGGTTGGTTAATTTGGACGGCGATTTTGCCAGTTGAACTGTTTGCTGCATTGTCCAGTTGTGATAAATCTGAATTGGCTGCGTTTCAATTGAGCTCACTGATTGGTCGAACCAACACGATACAGCCAATCCGCCTGCCAGACTTTCTAATGTCAGTAAAAGAGTCGACCAATCATGCTTATTCTTGATTTTCAATTGGCGGACACGAGATTGGATGTTTTTTTTTGTCTTTATCATCAGAAATCCGACAATTTTAAAGAAAAAGTGTTTCGTTTTCATGCGGACAGGCCATCTACTGAGCGTTCGCGCCTCCTTAGTCGACCGTATCCCACAGCTGTTGTGCGTGAACGAGCGCGTTGCGCTGATTGGTCGCTGGTCGCACGGATTCCTCTGTTTGACTGCGGTTGGCGCGACGAATGTCGGCAGTATTCGCATTGAGAATGTCAGCGCGGTTTTCGGTTGAATACAGAATGGTTTTTTAGCTGTTGCAAATTGTTTTTTTTGGTTTCACTCGCATGTATTGTCTTTTCATTTAGTTCTGCGAATGAATGCGTTTTCAGACGTCGAAACAAAGTCAGTTTCATGCTTAATGCGGCAATTCAAAATGGCCCTGGCAACCATATCTCAGGGACACGGGTCAGTTCACCAATTTTGAATTCCCGCGTCACGCATGGCACGTTTTACCGATCTCTGCGCGCATTAAGTTTCGGGACCAAAATGAAAGATAATATTGAAAGGTCGCATAAGCCGCATAACGACTGTTGTTGTTTTATTGGACGATTTTGCTAAGGTCTTGCTTACCAACCGTGTGCATTCGTTTCGGTTTTGCAAGTTTGCTTTATCGTTTACGTGGTTGCCTGCCTGCTATCGCATCATGCATCCACAAGATCCGCAGAGAACCGTTGTAATCAAGGTGGTCATTGAAGATCACTACAGCTTTACCGGAGTATTTCCGAGTTCACCCAGTCAGCCAACCAAGTCATCACAGGCGAAAAGTCAGAAGAAAACGTGAAAAACAGCAGTACTTTTTCAGGACACCCTGGAAACGAATCAGAAAAACGTGGATTTCGGGGCGATAAACGATCGAAACTACGAGAATTGTGATTTTGACGATGACAATCGTGCCGCTCGAGAGCGCGGCGAGCGCCTGGGCGAGTTCCGTCTCGGCTCCTCGGTGGTTTTGCTGTTTGAGGCGCCGACGTCGTTTCAGTTTGCCGTTTCGCCCGGCGATAAAGTGCGCTTCGGACAGAGCTTGGGCTTCTTGAGGCCGGATTGATTGTGCTTTTTATAGTTGCCACGGTAACCGTAAAAACCGTAAAAATACGGGCGGTACGGTTTTACCGTACCGTACCGTGACCGTACCGTGCGATTTTAAAATTTCCAAACCGTACCGAAAACCGTACCGTCATCAAAATACAATTACCGTACCGTTGACCGTACCGTGGCAAAATTTTGGCAAACCGTACCGAAACCGTCGTATTTTTTCCAAAATTGACGGTTTGACCAAGCTTTTTTTTGTGTGCGTGCGCTGTGTGTGGCGTGGCGTGCGTTTGATTTTTCGTTGGTATCATATAGGTTGCATGTCCCACGGATACATAAAAAATTTTCTTGTTTTTTGTGCCGTTGTAAAAATCAACGGCTTTCACATTACTTTTTTTAGTTTTTTTTGGTGTATACTAAAAAACTAAAATAAAACACGCGCTAATTAATAATTAATGACAATAAAACAGGTCATGAAGATCGATTGTGACTGTGAGAACACTAAACAAACAGCAGTTTTTACAAGATTTTAACTAAAATTCTGTGACTTTCAAAAAGCAAAATTTTGGTGAACACAAATTTGCAATTTTTAAACAGTAGAAACTGAAATAATATTGTTTAAAAAACATTTTTGTGCAAAAGCGGGCATAAAAAACACAAATGGGATTGTGCAAATAAACGGGTATCGATTCCCGGCCAGTTCTGTAAAATAAAAAAATAAAGGGGCCTCTTCGGGTCAAACTTAGCGACTTTGAAAAATGAAGTTGTCAAACAATCAAGTCACGTTTAAACAAGTTTATGTCACGCAGAAAAAGTCTAACGGGAACGACTTCACTTTAACCAAGTTTAACTTAACTAACCGAGAGCAAACGGGGGCAGCAAATTCAAATAGTTTAAAAAAATTGTCAACGATTGCAAAATTAGCGAAACAGAGTTATAAAAGAATCATCTTTGACATAGAATTGACACCTAATCAAAAAGGTTGACACCTTTCACACCTTACGCAGCGCAGGGTTGGTTCAGCTGGTCTGACTCTGGTGCTGTGCTGGTCCACCTTGTGATGTGGTAGATTTAGGTTTCGGTTGGGTCTTCCTGTACTCTTGCTATGGTGTAGGTAGATGGTGTAAGTTTGTGTTTTGTTTTTGTCCCACTGCCGCTTCCATTGCTTGTCTGACTGAACGAGAACGGCGACATACAACACAACAAAATAGCACAGAGAGAAACAAAAAGTGAAGCACAGTGCATTTTAAAACTTTTTAATTTTCAAACCGTAAAAATACGGTTTACCGCCCGTGTAAATTCAAAATCCACGGTAACCGTACCGAAACCGTACCGTGCGATTTTAAAATTTTTCAAACCGTACCGAAAACCGTACCGTTGAGCTTTTCAATTTACCGTATCGTACCGAAACCGTGAAAAAAATTGCGTCTCAAACCGTAAACCGTACCGTGACCAAAAAAGGCCTACCGTGGCAACTCTAGTGCTTTTCGAAATGACACACAGGTTTTGTTGATGTTGTCAAGTTGGGTTATTTCCATGAGTTTACCATTTTTTGCCTCAACTGCTCAAATTTTTGGCTATGAATAAAATTGAACGTCGTAAAATCTTGGAGGTGGATTTCTGTGAACATGGTGGTCTGATTTCCGTTTGTCCATCAGTTTCTTGACTGTTACTGATTGTATTTCTTTTCACTTGTGATCGTTTGTTGTGATTTCTCCGCAACCCGCAAAAACGCCGCATAGTTTTCCCGAACAAGCAGTTTCTTTTCAGCAGAGCTCTGAAACAGCATTGTTCTCCAATCATTGCGACACAAAGCCATTCCACAAAAGTATTACATCTGATTATTGCGATACATAAAACCATATTCCAAAAAAAACGTTCACCAAATACCGCCAATGGATTCGCCAAGCAACGACGACGACGACAACACGATCCGCATTCTTGTGGCGACCGACATGCACGTCGGCTACATGGAGCACGACGCCGAACGCGGCCTGGACAGTGTGCGTGCGCTCGAGGAGGTGCTGCAGATTGCGAACGACGAGCGCGTGGACATGGTGCTGCTCGGTGAGCTGGTCGTGGTGTTGGTGCGGAGTGGTTTGAATTGGCTATTCGTACGGTGATTGGTTGTTGTTAGTTGGTTGGAATTGTGCTGTGCTGATTTGCGTTTGCCCCTTAACCGTGACGCAAATCGAAACGTAGGAACTCCCAATAAAATCGGCGAGAACAGCGTTGATGATACGCCGACCGTTCCTAGACCACCGAAAGCCGTCATCGTTCCAATTGTGTGAAGTTGCCCGTTTTTTTGCTTTATATTCTGTATGCATTCTGTGCAGTCATTGCTGTGGAGAGGCGGAGTTTTGTTTGCATCCATGCATCACGATCACGATCACCAACCAATCAGCTAGTTGGATATGTTATAGGGTTATACTGCAGGCGGTGACCTCTTCCACGAGAACAAACCGTCGCGCGACATGCAACATCGCGTCACTCGACTGCTTCGCCAGTTCTGCCTGAACGACCGTCCCGTGAAACTCGAGTTCCTTAGTGACGCCTCGAAGAACTTCGACCACAGTCAGTTTCCGACCGTGAACTACGACGACGGCAATCTGAACGTCGGCACGCCCGTGTTTACGATTCACGGCAACCACGACGACTTGAGCGGCCGGAATTTGACGGCGCTCGATTTGCTGCACGAGGCGTGTGAAACAATATGATATGTTTGTTTTTGTATTGTGAGACGGTTGCATTTTGAGTTTTAGACTTCAAGTAGCGAGAGAGTGGCGATTTAGTGGACTGGAGGACAACAAAGATTACAGAGAAAAGATCACATTATATAGCAGAATCACACATAATTACAGCTAGAAAATTACGATGATCGCTCATCATCAACGTTAGCACGCTGATTGGTTCGTACCAGTAGGATGTGGCCAATCAGCGGTTTGGATTGTTGAATTTGAGCGCAGTGTGGATTGAGGTGCCAGTGCTGTGAATCCGTGGAGTTACAGTACGGCAACAAACTACCGTATTGGGTCTTGGCACGATAATGCATGCTGCAACGATTATGACAACGTGACGATCAAGGGCGTCTGCAGTAAGATCCTGTCGAGACCAATTCGGCAGCTACCGTACTGCATGAGACTAGACTTCTGACGATTCACTACTGTCGAATTATATTTTGTAGACAATCAGCTGATTGGCTGTCAACTTAATTGGGTATTGGGCTCACTGATTAACTCGATGCAGCCAATCAGCATGCTTCCCAGCTAGGGTTGGCAAAATACCGTTTTTTTCAAATCGTGGTAAAAAAAACCTGTATTTTTACCGGTAAAATTACGGTAATTTTACCGAAAAAAAACGAAAGCCAAAAAGTTGTAAAAACCCACATATTTTTCGCAGCCGATTTTCAACTTGAACCCCGATTTTCAACTTGAACCAGGACTTGTGAAAACAACTTTCAGAATGCTTTGTTTAAAATATCGTGCACCAACAAAGAAAATAAATTATGTTTGGGCTTGAAAACCCAAAAGGTCAGCAATAAATCGAACATTATCTTTTGCTCAATAATTTATTGTCCACCAATTACATAGGAAAAAACCACAGCGTTTTCACCGGACAGTCTTTGGTCACAATAGACGAACACAATTTGCTGCAATAACGCAGTTAAACCGAATCAGTTCAGCCAGTTCAGATCAAAAAGAAAACAAATCAGTAATTGTGTAAGAAAGACAATGTTGAGCGACATTTGGAATTTTTGAAATTTTCAGCTCAGCTCGGCAGCTCCAGCCGATTCTTGCACATCGCTTAACAGTTCTTTCAATCATCAGTGTCAATTTCGTCATCATATTTTTCTTGGTCACAGATTTTCTCATTTTCTCATCAAAAATGATATAAAAACTCAGGGTCCGAAATTGAAAAAAAACCGGAAAAATACGAAAAAAACCGGAAAAATACAGAAACGGTCTTTTTCCCGTTTTTTTCAAGGCACCAATTTTTGCCCTGGTAAAAAAACGCGTATAAATACGTGTTTTTTTACCGGTAAAAAAACCGGTATTTTTACCATGCCAACCCTATTCCCAGCAGATTCAAACGCCAAAACCCACATAAATCCACAAAATCGGTGCGCTGAATTTTATCCCAATGTTTTTCTCGTTTTAGGGTGGTCTGTTGAATCTGTTCGGCAAATTCACGGACATCGACCGCTTGGAGGTGGTGCCGATTCTGTTGCGCAAGGGCGACACCCGCTTGGCGTTGTACGGCATCGGATCGCAACGAGACGACCGCTTGAATCGCGCCTTCTCCACGCATCATGTTCGGCTGCTCTTTGCAGAAATTGTGGGCAGTGCGCTGATTGGTTGGTGAACACGTGCGATGCATGCTGTGCTGGGCAGAGGCATTGCTGGACGGATGGGCGGAGTCTGTCTGTCTTGCACATCTAATCACCAACCAATCACCTGATGGCCTATAATTTAGAGTTTGAGTCATTTTAGTGCAGATGATTACAATGATGCCGATGTTTTACAGTCAGAAACAAATAAATGCAACAGCCACAGACACATACGCAGTTTTACGCAGACCCACATGGCAACGTGTAATGCTTGTGCGTTTGTCTGTGACCATGCTAAAGACACCGAACTGAAAAGCATTGACATGAAGCAAGTGCATGGTCGTTCAGACAGAGTCGTTCGCACAACTCTGCACCAATCCGCCTTCCGATATCTCACATTCGCTGTCTTTCATTCTCAATCCACAGATCAAATTCATGTTTTTTTATTGTTGTCTGCCGGTTTTTTGTTCAGATCAAATTCCTGTCGGAGCCGACCGAGTCGTGGTTCAACGTGCTCGTGCTGCACCAGAATCGTCAGAAACGCTCGACCACGCGCGCGACCGGCCAGTGCGTGCCGGAGAGCATTCTGCCGACGTTCATCGACCTGGTCGTCTGGGGCCACGAGCATCAGTGCCGAATCGGTGAGGCCCGCACACACACACGGCTGAACGCAGCAGCACTTGCGATGTTGTTGGTGGGATTTTGAGGCGATGTTTTGTTTAGCCAGGGCTATCCGAGAGAAGCGTACAGAACGCCATTGAGTAGGGCGCACATCGAGTTTTCTCTGTCATTAAGTGCCTATACACCCCTCGGCGGGGCTCGATCCCCCGAACGTACAGACTGTAGACTAACGCACTACCACCAGGCTACGAGGGTGACACTTTCCGGCTGTAAAGGCCCGTTTATCGCTCACGTATCCATCCATCCATCCATTTTCTTTCGCGAAAAAAGCAGGAAACTCCGATAAAACTGCAGTATGCAGAGGTACGTCGACGTACGTCACGTATGAATGGGGCCTGAATTGCGGTTGGCGATGAGGAAAAACTGGTTTTTACGGCCGATTAAAAAAACGTTAGACTCTTGTGTCTCTGCCTTCGGGGGATCGAGCCCCGCCGAGGGGTGTATAGGCACTTAATGACAGAGAAGAGTTTTTTGTTCAAAGAAACGTGCTTGATTCGCTTGTGTGTTTGGTTTTTTTTGCCAGAACCGGAAAAATATGAGTACGACGGTGAGTCGTTCGACGTCACGCAGCCCGGCAGCACGGTGGCGACGTCGTTGAGCGTCGAGGAGGCCGGCGATAAAAAGGTGCACTCTGGGTTTTTTTGGGGTGTCACGGGAGAAATCAGATCGAATTGAAACAGAAGAACTTTGCTTCGAAATTTTAGAATAACACCTGGGGCCAGTTTTCGAAAACTGAAGGAGTCCAACAGTGCTACACCACTGAGCCCCTGAATGAAATCATGAAACAGCACAGTTCCGTTTTATCACGCTGGGTAATTCGCAAATGTCTGCTCTTCCGCGGAAGTTAGGAAATTGAACTGTGTTGTCTTAAGATTTCATTCAGGGGCTCGCTGGTGTGGCACTATTGAACTGCTGAGCGTTCACAAAACTGGCCCCTGGGGCCAGTTTTCTAAAACTTGGCAGTCCGATAGTAACCACTGCGGTTTCACTGGATTACGAATCCCGTTTTTGTATATGGGGGTTTGACTTCAGAAACCTCTCCGGAGTGACTGACAATAGCTGTTTTCGCTTCTGAGAAACAAGGAACCCGATCGGAGATTTTTAGGTCTCCGTATTACGGAGAGTTCTTGCGTTTCGCTCAAACAAAACTGAAATGAAAAAGAACACAAATTATACAGAAAACCACCACCAGAAAAACAAACGCAGCCACTGTGCTCTCTCGCGTTCAACAGGTGGCGCTGCTCTCGATCAAGGCGCACCGTTACACGCTGCTACCAATCACGCTCGAGACTCCGCGACAGTTCTACTTCAAGGACGTCGACCTCGCGCAGGCCGGCCTACGCTTGCCGAAACGAAAGAAACGCGAGATCGTTGATGATGTGGTTCGTTGAATCGTGTCGTTCCGTGTTTGTGACCGTGCTCGATTTCGCAGCGCAATGGTGGTTCTGTTCTGCAGTCTAACTCCAATAACATGTCTAACTAGCTGATTGGTTGGTGATCACGTGACGCCATGCATTCTGTGCAGGCATTGCTGTCGAGAGGCGGAGTTTGGTTTGCACCGGCTGCATGCATATCACGATCACCAACCAATCAGCTAGTTGCATATGTTATTGAGTTAGACTGGAAAGTGTCTTTATTTCAACCTGTCACTCACGTTTTTCCCGCAATGCGTAGCATGAGACTCTTTGAACTACAGTAAGTGGAACGAATGTATCTGGGTTCGGTTGAAATCAACCGGCCCCATTTGCGACTAAAACTGCCTGCTTTTCATGCCGGTCCAATTCTTTGTTATTTCGTGAGTCTGTATTCTGCTGAAAAAGACGACAAGTTTTAAGAAATATACTGTACCAGTTCAAATCGAGCACGCTGATTGGTTGGTTGCCAGCTAACATTCGACTATTCGTTCATCTTTCGCGGGCGTTTTTTGTTGTTGTTGTTGCAAACATACTGTAAACTGTGTTTGGTTTGCTTTACTGCACGAGCACTTTCATTCGCACGAAAACACAGGACGAAAAATACGTATGCAAGGTGATCGAGGAATTACTGCGGCAAGCGAAGCACGAGCGACGACCGAGGCAACCGGAGCAGCCGTTGATTCGCGTACGCGTGCATTACACCGGCCAATGGGAGACGTACGAGGTTGGTGGCACGGTGAAATGGAAGTTGTGGGCAGTTTTCTTGGATTATTGTTCAATGGAATTATCACGGTAGCCAATTTTCGATCACGGCCTGGCTATTTTCAAAAATTCACGGTTTTTTTTACACGGTCACTAAATATTTGTTCATGAATGCCGCTTACGGTTTCTTTGTTTGTTGCAAAACTCCTCTGGTCCTGGCTGCAAACAGAAAATATATTCTAATAAACCCGTTGTAAAATTGCAGCCTCTGAACGCGCAGCGCGTTGGCCAGAAGTTCGTGAATCGACTCGCGAATCCGAAGGACTGTGTGCTTGTTAAGGTGGTAGACAGACGCGAACTTTTGCGAAATGTTGTAGTTCACTTGGAAAAAAGCTGTTTTTTTGCTGTTTTCCTTTTTCTCTGAATTGTTTTGCTTATGATTCGACTTCAGCGTTTCGTGGTAAATAAGACGAGTTTTTTTTTCTATTAACAGCACACTGGAAAAGCACAAACACGGAGTGCGGTCCCGCAACGAAATCAGGACTCTGTACTTTTCCAAAACGCACTTTTGTGTTGGGAGAAACGCTTTGCATTTTTGGTAGACCATGTTTTTTTACGAACCTGACACAGTGAACTTGATGATTCAGGTGAAGAGTACATTCGGACGTCGCGGCGGTTTGATCGGAAGTCTGGCTGACGCGAAACTGGCCAGTGACCAGGCGAAACAACAGTTGCACCACACGGTCGAGGATGTGGTCGGTGAAAAAACATTTTTTCATAATTGGCGCATGATGTCGAAACGTAAACTGAAGCGGCACGACAAAATGTAGTGGTGGTGGTGGTGGATTCAGCACTATGATCACACTGGTGGACGTTTTTTTAGCAGAACTCATAAAACCGCCAACGGGTAAAACAAGATGGAAATAAAACAACAACGCCCATTGCTGTTCGACCTTTATAATCCCACTCAGCCCTGCGACAGAATAGAACCATCAAGAATACACAACACTAAATCCATTTTGCAGCATTACAAATGCAAGAAAAACCAACGAAACCAATCAAAAACAGGTGAAGAGTTACTTTCGACAAATGAAGAACGACCCCGAGCATTCACTGGTCGTCCTCTCCGAGACGGTGCTCACGCAGGCGGTGGCTGACTTTGTGACCAAGGAGGAGACTCGTGTGATCGAGGACGCCGTCAATGTGACGCTCAGTGACGCGCAGCAGTTCCTGAAGGCCAACGCGGTCCGTTGCCGGGGGCGGGGGAAGGGGGAAGGGGGCGGAGTCTGTTGTTGTTGTTGTTCATCGCCCAACAGGTGGGCAAGCTAGTGACGCAATTTGGCCGATCGAGCGGGCTCGGTCGGGTGCGGACTCTGTGTAGGAGCGGCGTCGTTGCACGCGGAACCTGCTAGCTTCCTGTGGTGAGTTTTGTGAAAGTGAGTGGTGTTTGGAAAAAGTGAGGCGTTTTTACTCTAGGGTGCTGGAAAAGTTGGTTATTGATAAATTGTGGATATATAATCGAGATGTGAACTTTCTAGACAGAGATAGTTCGGTGTCGGAAAGTAGACGTATCAATCGAATCAATGTGAATCTTCAGTGAGATAACTTCGTATTCGGTTCAAGTATTCTCACCAGCATTTGTTACGGCCGGACTTTCGGAACACCCTGGAGTGTATAACTCACTTTTCAAACACTACTCACTTTCATAAAACTGACCACCGGTTTGAAAACGGTGCACTCGCGTTTGGTGGGCACACATTTGCCGCCACTGCGGATAGGTGTTGCAACTCGTTTGAGTCGTTTGAGTACCGAACGCTTGAAAACTATAAAAATTAAAAATAGCCAATAAAAGTTAGCCAATTTCAGAAAGCGGACACCGAGTCAACCAATGAGCCCGAAGAGACTGAGGAAAGTGGCGACGACGACGACGATGGCAAGACGGAAGACGACAGGGAGCGCGCGCGGGTGCGCCAGATGGTGCGATCGTTGCAGTCGCAGCGTCAGAAACGGTCGCTCAATCAGACCAACGTGCCAGCTGGTGACGAGAATGGAACGAACGATGGCGAGAAAAGTGAGTCGGATTTCAGTATCAGCGACGATGACGATCCGTCGATGATGAACGTCGATCGCTGATTGGTTGGTTTTAGTTGTTGTTGTTGTTGTTGTTTGGGTTGTTGTTGGTGATTTGAGTTGACCTTTTCAGTACAGTCGAACTCTAAATTATAAGCAGTCAGCGCATTGGTTGGTAATGCACGTAATTGTGCAGGTATTGCTGTGTGTGTGGGTGTGGCGTCTGTCCTACACGGAAAGCCTGCATCACACGTGATCATCAGCAACCAATCAGCTGATTGCCTATAATTTAGAGTTCGACAGTATGTGTCGTGTGAATCAGTGTGTAACGCTCTTATCGACAGAGTGCACTTGCTCCAGAGATGAACTTTAGATGTGAGTTTTTGGAATGGTTGATTGTTGCCATCATGTCGTGTGTCCCCCCGATTGTTTTTTTGTTTTTCTTTTGTTGATCTCATTCTCACGTGTGGTGCTCATTATTTTTGTCTGGTCTTTTGATTGGTTCCTCGATGGTTTTGTCAGTTTAAAAACGTCGTTTTTCCTCCGGTCTCAAAATCGGGTTTCTCTTCTCCAGCGATCATTTCGTTGAGTTTTGTGCGCTTGTTTGTAATCAGTCGATTTTATTGATTTCCGAAAATAACACATAATAAACAGGAACAAAAACAACGTAGAACTGGGAACAAACATTCGGTAAAAAAACTCCGTTTATATTGATCGGACGGTTGGAAATAACCCAACGGTTTTTTTACCAAATGTAGCACACGCAAAGGAATCGTATTATTGGATGAGGATTGCATATTTTTGAAATCACAGGGCGTTTTTGAAGTGCAGGTGGTTGCATGATAAAGCTATGAACAATAAACATACTGCAGGAAAACAAGCAAACATCCAAATGTTTGGTTCAGCACACACACACAGTTTGCAAAATGGAAAAGTTGCTTTAAATAATTTTATTCTGGCGCGGTAATTGGCTAATACAACGAATCTGCGCGCACGCAAACTCAAAATGTAGCCAATTGCCTTAAAAACTATCATGACAAAGTTAGGCAGTGTCATTATGAGAACAATTTTTGATTGATACCATTTTTGCGCAACCAATGAGAAAAAACGTTGCTTCGTTCGTTGTGTGATCATGGATTTGCTGATGATTGGTTGGTCGGGTGATAGTGATGTTGAGAAAAACTGAGATCACAGTTTTCACGAGATGATGTTTGAAGGGGAAACGTCAATTCACAGGATGATTATGGGTCAAGGATTGTACAGAACGGTTGCAGGGCAAACTGTTGCAGTTCAATAGTTTTACCCCGGGTAGTTTCAGGCAAATGTGTGCCCAATATTTCTATCGACGTCCGTTGAACATGATCGCTTGATCTCTCGCCGGAAACTGTCGACTGCACGCGCCCTGATCAAGGTAGAAACCGTCGCAGCATTTCTTCTTGCACGGCTCCAGTACGGTTTGCTCGCTGAAAA
>JASANC010000301.1:0-26567 GCA_030248135.1 Theristus sp. LFF4_11 | reverse complement strand
ACCCACTGATGATTCGAGTTGCAGTGTGCAACAACCCAATGAGCGAACTGAACGCTGCGTTGGTGAGCAGCGCTACAGAAACGTGCAGCGATGTTCAGTGCCCCAACTGCAAACAAATGGGTGTCACGAATCGACGCCACATCACTAAATATTCGAGGTATAACAAATTAAATTTATGACAGCGTCATATATGAGCAAACACATCATTCCCCAGAATTTTTTGAAATCAAAGTCAAAGTTTCTAACTGTTATACTAACATGTGCAAATTCAGTTTAAACCTTAAAAGTGGACATTATTTACACATTTAGAATTATGAACACATTCTCATTTGGGTTAGCGACCATTTCAAACGTTGATAGATAGGGCTGTAATTTGGTAGGTATTCTATAAAATGTGAAATTCTGCATACCAAACAAAATATAACGTGCCACAGAAAATAAACCATAGCCCATCAGTTCAGTCTTACAGGTATTTAATCGTGCATCTCGACCGAACGGACCCAGCCGCGGCGAACCAGAAATCAACCGCAAAAATGCACCTGAACTGGCATATGGGGCAGCAGCCGTGGTTACGGGCCGAGACACCATGCTCAATGGCGTTGAGTGCTGTTGTGTGTCACGTTGGATTTAGCTCAACAACTGGTGTGTTTTGTGTTTAGATAAATAGAACTTCACAGCGAAAAACAAGTGAGCATTACACCAAACGGTTACTTTCAAGGCCATTATTTCGCGTTTGTGCCCGACCAAAGCGCCAAGCAGTGGTGGTCGTACGATGACGGCACTGTGAAAAACGTCACGCCAGAACACGTTCAACAAATCACAGAAAATAACGCTGTGTTGGTTTTTTACAAAATTGAGCCGAATTAAGTTCTTGATGAAATTTTTGTTCAGTGGTTCTCCGAATGAATTTACTGTTACTTCTGTCGTGCATAAAAATTGGACCATAAATTAAAATTACACTCAAAACTAACTGATTTTTTTGCAAACAAAAGATCAGCAATGTTATGGTGTACGATTTCGGGCGCGTACTCAACCGACAGCTGCGCATATTTGCATGAAATCGCTGCTGCGGATTCTTCTTTTGCGATATCAGTGTTTGCCTGGTCACCATCACCAGTGATCTGTTTTCATCGTGAATCACTTCTGATTTATCGCCGTCGTTCTCGTCGCTGTCTTCATCTGTCTGGCCCAAGTAGTATTCTTCTGATTCATTCTTGCCGTCGTTTTCGTTTTTTCATCGCGTTTCCTAATGTCGCCAGTGACTGAAGAGAGACAACCGCGGATTGGAACAAATCTTGAAAGTCTTGAAAACGAGGTTTTTAGCCACGGCTAACTCGGAAAAGCGTGCAGAGAACGCCGTCGAGTAGGGTGACCGAGTATTCTCTGTTATTAAGTGCGCATACACCTCTCGGCGGCGCTCCATCCCCGAACGCACAAACAAGAGTCTAACGTGCTTTGTTAAAATCAAAACCCCAATTGTTGGGGCTAAATATGTCATCTCCCATTGGCTCGCCTACTGCAACTGCAACCTCACAACCCCTAAGAACACACAGCAACCACCAACCAGCAGCAATGGTCTGCATGCGTTTCAGTCCGGTCTGGCAGTGTGGCATCATCATTGCTGATCCTCTGCTTGCCATCGGCGATCGGTTCCGTGGTTCGTTGTTGTTCGTCTCGTTGCAGCTCAGCGTGCGTCATCAGACGTGGTAACTTTCGCAGCGGCTGCTGTGACTTTCTGTTGTCAGTCTTGTTGTCGATGCCATCGTTTGTACCACGGTTATTGGGCGAGACTTTCTGATTCGGTTTTGTTGGCGCCACTGGAACGGGCGGCAACTGCCAGCTGCCCTTGTCGGCCAAAATGATCTGCAACAGTGGAGTGTGTCACGTGACATTCAGAAGACTGTGAAAAACGTGCGCAAAAACGTGTTGGTGCGTGTCAAAAACGAAAACAGTTCTTCTCACACAACCTCAACGACAAAACATTATATGAATTATCTAAAAATGCAGGAGACGCATATAAAAGGAGGAATATGGCCTTGTGTAAGCAGTGAAAGACTTGGCTCGACAACGCTTTTCAAGTCTCTGATGTGGTACACACGGATACAAGTACATAAGAGTTATATTTTTGCGCCGCGTTTGTTGTTTAAAAGCTTGCTGAAAAGCGTAAAAACTTTGAAGTTATTTTTCAATTGTCCTCTTCAGTTTAGTCTAAAATCACACCATGTGCGAAATTCTGTAAACTCTGTGCAAAAACAGAAACATCAGAGATTGCAAAACATTGCTGTATGTAGCTTTATCGTTGTTGCTAACGTACGCACCGCTGTGCATACAGCAGCACTAGTACAAAAACTGTTGTCTTCCGTTGATTTTCACCCTTTTTACGAAACTCTTGTGACAGGATAAACCGATGAGTCATTGCCACAGAAGGAGACCTTGCGTTCCCCAATGCCTCTGCGATACACTTTGTGCAAACCAGTGTCAGCGATCTAAAGTCTGATCGTTATTTTAGTGGTTTTAGTGGTCGCTAAATGCTAGAAAAAAGCAAATGTGAAAGTTTCATTTGTCTACAATGTACGAGGGTTGCCACTTGCAACCGAAATAAAGAATAAACGGCGCAAAAATATGACTCTTATGTACTTGTATCCGTGTGTACCACATCAGAGACTTGAAAAGCGTTGTCGATCCAAGTCTTTCACTGCTTACACAAGGCCATATTCCTCCTTTTATATGCGTCTTCCGCATTTTTAGATAATATTCTGACTTTTACATAAGCCCCGAAGGTCGGACCAAAATCACAATACGTTGGTCACACATTCTTCTAAACCCCGGACAACTCAGGTTTTTCATTTTTCGTTTTTTAGGCCAATTTCGCCTATGCTATTTCTACGGCCGATTCGCCCAAAATCGTCACGACTCAGTAGCTAGAATTGCTCACAAAAGAAAACTGACCCAAAAGCCGTCGGCGCAATGAATTACCATGGAAAACACCGATTTCTTGTTTTTCATTTCTGGACCGGTTTCACTAAATTCCACGGCCGATTCACCCGAAATCGTCACGATTCAGTATCTAGAGTTGCTCACACAAGAAAACTAACTCAAAATCCGTGATCAGTGCATTGAATTACCCCAGAGAAACCGTTTTCTCGTTTTTCATTTCTGGGCCGATTTCGCCAATTTCCACGTCCGATTCGCCAGAAATCGTCACGATTCAGTCCGGGTCAAAAATACCCAAAATCCGTCGGTATCTTTTTCTTCCCATTCACGGCCGATTCGCCTGTCACGATTCAGCATCTAGAGTTGCTCACATAAAAAAACTAACCCAAAATCCGTGATCAGCGCATTGAATTACCCTGGAAAACGCCTTTTTCTTGTTTTTAATTTCTGGACCGATTTTGCCAATTTCCACGGCCGATTCGCCCGAAATCGTCACGATCCAGTATCTAAAGTTGCTCACATAAAAAATAACACAAAATCTGTGATCAGTGCATTTAATTACCATGGAAAACGCCGTTTTCCTGTTTTTCATTTCTGGACCGATTTCGCCAATTTCCACGGCCGATTCGCCCGAAATCGTCACGATTCAGCATTTAAAGTTGCTCACACAAAAAACTAATTCAAAATCCGTGATCAGCGCATTGAATTACCCCGGACTACACCAGTTTGTAATTTTTTGTTTTTGGACCGATTTCGCCAATTTTCATGGCCGATTCGCCCGAAATCGTCACGATTCAGTATCTAGAGATGCTCACACGGGGCAAAAAAATTAACTTAATTTCCAAAATCTCCGGATGGAATTACCCCAGGAAACATTTTTGTTCGACTGTGATAATGCCGCAGGTAAAAATTGAAAGCACGAACACATGTAACCAGGTCAAAACCTACGAACCTTTAAAAATGCCCAATTTTTCCCAAATAAAGGTTGGAGCAAAAAAGTAACCAGATTTTTAAAATCTACAAATGAAATTGCCCCAGGAAACTTTTTTGTTCGGTTATGGAACAACTTCAGACCAAAATTGAAAGGGCGAACACTTAAAACCCGGTGAAAACCCTGCAAATTTTTAAAAATGCCCAATTTTTACTCAAAAACAAGGTCGGGGCAAAAAATTAACCTAATTTCTAAAATCTCCGGATGGAATTACCTCAGGAAATTTTTTTGTTAGAATAGGAAACAACTTCAGACAAAAATTGAAAGGGCGATCAACACTTGTAACGCCGTAAAATCCTTCAAAACTTAAAAATGCCTAAATTTTGCCCCAAATAAAGGTCGGAGACAAAAATTAATTTAATTTTCAAAATCTCCGGATGGAATTACCCCAGGAAATTTTTTTGTTTGGTCATGGAGCAACTTCAGACAAAAATAGAAAGGGCAAACACTTGTAACGCCGTAAAATCCTTCAAAATTTAAAAAATGCCCAAATTTTGCTTCAAATAAGGGTCGGGGCAAAAAATTAACCCAATTTTCAAAATCTCCGGATGGAATTACCCCAGGAACCATTTTTGTGCAACTGTGAAAGTGTCGCAGGTAAAAATTGAAAGGGCGAACACATATGATTACACTACTGAAAAAAATACAAAGAGAAATAAGTAACACTGTTTTCAGAATAGGTTTTTCGTGTCTACAGCGTATGAAAAGTTGTCCGATAAAATTTTTTTCGCGGCTCCAAGCACAACTTTGGGTGTTCGTTTCGTGTGCGCAGAACCAAGTTTGTGGCTTATACTATGCTCGCTGGAGGAAGCGAGCAAATTTGAAAAACGCGCGCGAGGGGATAACGGCTCAAATTATGCGTGATGCGCTGTCCGCTCGCTGGCGCTCGCTCGCGCATCCGCATGACAAACAAACAACGACCGACAAGTGAAACAAATGAAACAAAACCGACCCACCACCACCGTTGATCTCGTGCCGTTTCCACCAGCAAAACGTTGCGCCGATCACCGGAATGCAGTCGTGTCCGAGTCGTCATCGATCCAAGCAAACGGACGCCTCGTACGAATGACAAGCCAGCTCCGGTTGGCGCGCCGACGGCGCTGCAAAAAACGACAGAATTAGAAAAAAAAACTAAAGAAAAATACATGGGCGAGTCACGCGCTCGCTCCATAGACTCGGGCACCTGCGACGGTTGGCGGGTTGGCGCGCTATAAAACGATCGAGGAAATGATGGTGATATTTTGGAACACCAACCACAGAACCAACAATTGTCACCCTCGTGGCCTGGTGGTAGTGCGTTAGACTACAGTCTGTGCACTCGGAGGATCGAGCCCCGCCGAGGGCTGCATAGGCACTCAATGACAGAAAAAACTCGATGGGTGCCCCACTCAATGGCGTTCTGTATGCTTCTCTGGTTAGCCCTGGCTAAAAACATCGCCTAAAAATCACAACAACAACAACAACAACAAAAACAACAAAGAACAACAGCAGCTTTCAGTTTTCAATGAATCCCGTCAAGTGACCAAAAACAAAAAAAATGAAAACTCGAGTTTGTTTCAACGACGCACTCAATAACGACTGTTGCTGTTGTTGGCGAATCCGTCGCGGCGTTCGAGGCCATGAAAATGCAACGATAATTTGCCGTTTTTGCAATCGCAAGTTGCAACGCAATTCTTATCAACCTCGAAATTGACATCGGCGCCCGACGGAAGCAAGAAAAAGGCCGTTGTTTGCTTCTGCTTCCTTTTTTGAATTCATTTTTATCTATCTGAGCGTTGTCTGCCATTTACAAACCAAGAAAATTTACTACCGAAGCGTGAAAAGATAATCCGCGCTCTAGTTCTGTTTAGTACTTTTTTTCTTTATTTCTGTAGGCCAACCAAATTTAAGCGAAAAATTATCATGGGGGGGGGGGGGGGTGGACCCCCCACCCACAGAAACTTTTGAAAAAATGCACCCCCCATGGGACCCCCCCTGGGGGGGGTCCCACGTTACCATAGGTTGGACCCCCCCTCCCCTCACTTTTTTGGTCGGCACCCCCCCCCCCCCCACGGTACCATACCCCCCCCCCCCTCGAAATTTTTTTTGGGCCCACGGTACTGCTCTGCGAGGCGAATCGTCACCTTATCTGCATCGGAAATGGCAGGCCAAGCTTTGGGACGCTCAAAAACTTCATCGCAGATGTTGTCGTAGCCCAAAATCAATCGGTAAAACGGCCGAAAATCGACTGCTAAAGGTTTTACGACGTATAATCAAAGAAAATTTTTGTTGAACTTTCGAAAAATTGTGCCAAAATTGAGGTTTTCAGAGCATATTAGAGGAAAATTTTCCGAATTTAAAAAAAATCGGCATTTTTGTTTTTTTTAATCACTTTTTTTAATTTCATTTTTGTTTGACAACCTTAATACGGTTGCCCTTCTTTTCTAAAATCCGCTTCAGGTAAAACACGCTCGTTGTCGGACATTGCTAAAACGGACTTGATTTAAATCTTAATCCTGAAGCCTAATCCTAAGCCAAACCTGATCCTAACCTAATCAGTACCGTGGGCCCAAAAAAAATTTCGAGGGGGGGGGGGGGTATGGTACCGTGGGGGGGGGGGGTGCCGACCAAAAAGTGAGGGGGGGTCCAACCTATGGTAACGTGGGGCCCCCCCCCCCAGGGGGTCCCGTGGGGGGTGCATTTTTCAAAATTTTCTGTAGGGGGGGTCCACCCCCCCCCCCCCCCCAGATAAATTTTCGCTTAAATTTGGTTGGCCTACAGAAATAAAGAAAAAAAGTACTAAACAGAACTAGAGCGCGGATTATCTTTTCACGCTTCGGTAGTAAATTTTCTTGGTTTGTAAATGGCAGACAACGCTCAGATAGATAAAAATGAATTCAAAAAAGGAAGCAGAAGCAAACAACGGCCTTTTTCTTGCTTCCGTCGGGCGCCGATGTCAATTTCGAGGTTGATAAGAATTGCGTTGCAACTTGCGATTGCAAAAACGGCAAATTATCGTTGCATTTTCATGGCCTCGAACGCCGCGACGGATTCGCCAACAACAGCAACAGTCGTTATTGAGTGCGTCGTTGAAACAAACTTGAGTTTTCATTTTTTTTTGTTTTTGGTCACTTGACGGGATTCATTGAAAACTGAAAGCTGCTGTTGTTCTTTGTTGTTTTTGTTGTTGTTGTTGTTGTGATTTTTAGGCGATGTTTTTAGCCAGGGCTAACCAGAGAAGCGTACAGAACGCCATTGAGTGGGGCACCCATCGAGTTTTTTCTGTCATTGAGTGCCTATGCAGCCCTCGGCGGGGCTCGATCCTCCGAGTGCACAGACTGTGGTCTAACGCACTACCACCAGGCCACGAGGGTGACAATTGTTGGTTCTGTGGTTGGTGTTCCAAAATATCACCATCATTTCCTCGATCGTTTTATAGCGCGCCAACCCGCCAACCGTCGCAGGTGCCCGAGTCTATGGAGCGAGCGCGTGACTCGCCCATGTATTTTTCTTTAGTTTTTTTCCAATTCTGTCGTTTTTTTGCAGCGCCGTCGGCGCGCCAACCGGAGCTGGCTTGTCATTCGTACGAGGCGTCCGTTTGCTTGGATCGATGACGACTCGGACACGACTGCATTCCGGTGATCGGCGCAACGTTTTGCTGGTGGAAACGGCACGAGATCAACGGTGGTGGTGGGTCGGTTTTGTTTCATTTGTTTCACTTGTCGGTCGTTGTTTGTTTGTCATGCGGATGCGCGAGCGAGCGCCAGCGAGCGGACAGCGCATCACGCATAATTTGAGCCGTTATCCCCTCGCGCGCGTTTTTCAAATTTGCTCGCTTCCTCCAGCGAGCATAGTATAAGCCACAAACTTGGTTCTGCGCACACGAAACGAACACCCAAAGTTGTGCTTGGAGCCGCGAAAAAATTTTTATCGGACAACTTTTCATACGCTGTAGACACGAAAAACCTATTCTGAAAACAGTGTTACTTATTTCTCTTTGTATTTTTTTCAGTAGTGTAATCATATGTGTTCGCCCTTTCAATTTTTACCTGCGACACTTTCATAGTTGCACAAAAATGGTTCCTGGGGTAATTCCATCCGGAGATTTTGAAAATTGGGTTAATTTTTTGCCCCGACCCTTATTTGGGGCAAAATTTGGGCATTTTTTAAATTTTGAAGGATTTTACGGCGTTACAAGTGTTTGCCCTTTCTATTTTTGTCTGAAGTTGCTCCATGACCAAACAAAAAAATTTCCTGGGGTAATTCCGTCCGGAGATTTTGAAAATTGAGTTAGTTTTTGTCTCCGACCCTTATTTGGGGCAAAATTTAGGCATTTTTAAGTTTTGAAGGATTTTACGGCGTTACAAGTGTTGATCGCCCTTTCAATTTTTGTCTGAAGTTGTTTCCTAATCTAACAAAAAATTTCCTGAGGTAATTCCATCCGGAGATTTTAGAAATTAGGTTAATTTTTTGCCCCGACCTTGTTTTTGAGTAAAAATTGGGCATTTTTAAAAATTTGCAGGGTTTTCACCGGGTTTTAAGTGTTCGCCCTTTCAATTTTGGTCTGAAGTTGTTCCATAACCGAACAAAAAAGTTTCCTGGGGCAATTTCATTTGTAGATTTTAAAAATCTGGTTACTTTTTTGCTCCAACCTTTATTTGGGAAAAATTGGGCATTTTTAAAGGTTCGTAGGTTTTGACCTGGTTACATGTGTTCGTGCTTTCAATTTTTACCTGCGGCATTATCACAGTCGAACAAAAATGTTTCCTGGGGTAATTCCATCCGGAGATTTTGGAAATTAAGTTAATTTTTTTGACCCGTGTGAGCATCTCTAGATACTGAATCGTGACGATTTCGGGCGAATCGGCCATGAAAATTGGCGAAATCGGTCCAAAAACAAAAAATTACAAACTGGTGTAGTCCGGGGTAATTCAATGCGCTGATCACGGATTTTGAATTAGTTTTTTTGTGTGAGCAACTTTAAATGCTGAATCGTGACGATTTCGGGCGAATCGGCCGTGGAAATTGGGGAAATCGGTCCAGAAATGAAAAACAGGAAAACGGTGTTTTCCATGGTAATTAAATGCACTGATCACAGATTTTGTGTTATTTTTTATGTGAGCAACTTTAGATACTGGATCGTGACGATTTCGGGCGAATCGGCCGTGGAAATTGGCAAAATCGGTCCAGAAATTAAAAACAAGAAAAAGGCGTTTTCCAGAGTAATTCAATGTGCTGATCACGGATTTTGGGTTAGTTTTTTTATGTGAGCAACTCTAGATGCTGAATCGTGACGATTTCGGGCGAATCGGCCGTAGAAATTGGCGAAATCGGTCCAGAAACGAAAAACAAGAAAACGATGTTTTCCATGGTAATTCAATGCACTGATCTTGGATTTTGGGTAGTTTTTTATGTGAGCAACTCTAGAGACTGAATCGTGACGATTTCTGGCGAATCGGACGTGGAAATTGGCGAAATCGGCCCAGAAATGAAAAACGAGAAAACGGTTTCTCAGGGGTAATTCAATGCACTGATCACGGATTTTGAGTTAGTTTTCTTGTGTGAGCAACTCTAGATACTGAATCGTGACGATTTCGGGCGAATCGGCCGTGGAATTTAGTGAAACCGGTCCAGAAATGAAAAACAAGAAATCGGTGTTTTCCACGGTAATTCATTGCGCCGATCACGGCTTTTGGGTCAGTTTTCTTTTGTGAGCAATTCTAGCTACTGAGTCGTGACGATTTTGGGCGAATCGGCCGTAGAAATAGCATAGGCGAAATTGGCCTAAAAAACGAAAAATCAAAAATCTGAGTTGTCCGGGGTTTAGAAGAATGTGTGACCAACGTATTGTGATTTTGGTCCGACCTTCGGGGCTTATGTAAAAGTCAGAATATTATCTAAAAATGCGGAAGACGCATATAAAAGGAGGAATATGGCCTTGTGTAAGCAGTGAAAGACTTGGATCGACAACGCTTTTCAAGTCTCTGATGTGGTACACACGGATACAAGTACATAAGAGTCATATTTTTGCGCCGTTTATTCTTTATTTCGGTTGCAAGTGGCAACCCTCGTACATTGTAGACAAATGAAACTTTCACATTTGCTTTTTTCTAGCATTTAGCGACCACTAAAACCACTAAAATAACGATCAGACTTTAGATCGCTGACACTGGTTTGCACAAAGTGTATCGCAGAGGCATTGGGGAACGCAAGGTCTCCTTCTGTGGCAGTGACTCATCGGTTTATCCTGTCACAAGAGTTTCGTAAAAAGGGTGAAAATCAACGGAAGACAACACTTTTTGTACTAGTGCTGCTGTATGCACAGCGGTGCGTACGTTAGCAACAACGATAAAGCTACATGCAGCAATGTTTTGCAATCTCTGATGTTTCTGTTTTTGCACAGAGTTTACAGAATTTCGCACATGGTGTGATTTTAGACTAAACTGAAGAGTTTACGAACTAACTGAAGTTTTTACGCTTTTCAGCAAGCTTTTAAACAACAAACGCGGCGCAAAAATATAACTCTTATGTACTTGTATCCGTGTGTACCACATCAGAGACTTGAAAAGCGTTGTCGAGCCAAGTCTTTCACTGCTTACACAAGGCCATATTCCTCCTTTTATATGCGTCTCCTGCATTTTTAGATAATTCATATAATGTTTTGTCGTTGAGGTTGTGTGAGAAGAACTGTTTTCGTTTTTGACACGCACCAACACGTTTTTGCGCACGTTTTTCACAGTGTCTTCTGAATGTCACGTGACACACTCCACTGTTGCAGATCATTTTGGCCGACAAGGGCAGCTGGCAGTTGCCGCCCGTTCCAGTGGCGCCAACAAAACCGAATCAGAAAGTCTCGCCCAATAACCGTGGTACAAACGATGGCATCGACAACAAGACTGACAACAGAAAGTCACAGCAGCCGCTGCGAAAGTTACCACGTCTAATGACGCACGCTGAGCTGCAACGAGACGAACAACAACGAACCACGGAACCGATCGCCGATGGCAAGCAGAGGATCAGCAATGATGATGCCACACTGCCAGACCGGACTGAAACGCATGCAGACCATTGCTGCTGGTTGGTGGTTGCTGTGTGTTCTTAGGGGTTGTGAGGTTGCAGTTGCAGTAGGCGAGCCAATGGGAGATGACATATTTAGCCCCAACAATTGGGGTTTTGATTTTAACAAAGCGCGTTAGACTCTTGTTTGTGCGTTCGGGGATCGAGCGCCGCCGAGAGGTGTATGCGCATTTAATAACAGAGAATACTCGGTCACCCTACTCGACGGCGTTCTCTGCACGCTTTTCCGAGTTAGCCGTGGCTAAAAACCTCGTTTTCAAGACTTTCAAGATTTGTTCCAATCCGCGGTTGTCTCTCTTCAGTCACTGGCGACATTAGGAAACGCGATGAAAAAACGAAAACGACGGCAAGAATGAATCAGAAGAATACTACTTGGGCCAGACAGATGAAGACAGCGACGAGAACGACGGCGATAAATCAGAAGTGATTCACGATGAAAACAGATCACTGGTGATGGTGACCAGGCAAACACTGATATCGCAAAAGAAGAATCCGCAGCAGCGATTTCATGCAAATATGCGCAGCTGTCGGTTGAGTACGTGCCCGAAATCGTACACCATAACATTGCTGATCTTTTGTTTGCAAAAAAATCAGTTAGTTTTGAGTGTAATTTTAATTTATGGTCCAATTTTTATGCACGACAGAAGTAACAGTAAATTCGTTCGGAGAACCACTGAACAAAAATTTCATCAAGAACTTAATTCGGCTCAATTTTGTAAAAAACCAATACAGCGTTATTTTCTGTGATTTGTTGAACGTGTTCTGGCGTGACGTTTTTCACAGTGCCGTCATCGTACGACCACCACTGCTTGGCGCTTTGGTCGAGCACAAACGCGAAATAATGGCCTTGAAAGTAACCGTTTGGTGTAATGCTCACTTGTTTTTCGCTGTGAAGTTCTATTTATCTAAACACAAAACACACCAGTTGTTGAGCTAAATCCAACGTGACACACAACAGCACTCAACGCCATTGAGCATGGTGTCTCGGCCCGTAACCACGGCTGCTGCCCCATATGCCAGTTCAGGTGCATTTTTGCGGTTGATTTCTGGTTCGCCGCGGCTGGGTCCGTTCGGTCGAGATGCACGATTAAATACCTGTAAGACTGAACTGATGGGCTATGGTTTATTTTCTGTGGCACGTTATATTTTTTTGTTTGGTATGCAGAATTTCACATTTTATAGAATACCTACCAAATTACAGCCCTATCTATCAACGTTTGAAATGGTCGCTAACCCAAATGAGAATGTGTTCATAATTCTGAATGTGTAAATAATGTCCACTTTTAAGGTTTAAACTGAATTTGCACATGTTAGTATAACAGTTAGAAACTTTGACTTTGATTTCAAAAAATTCTGGGGAATGATGTGTTTGCTCATATATGACGCTGTCATAAATTTAATTTGTTATACCTCGAATATTTAGTGATGTGGCGTCGATTCGTGACACCCATTTGTTTGCAGTTGGGGCACTGAACATCGCTGCACGTTTCTGTAGCGCTGCTCACCAACGCAGCGTTCAGTTCGCTCATTGGGTTGTTGCACACTGCAACTCGAATCATCAGTGGGTTGCTTGTCTCATCGGCAATGCTAACCATGCATCGCTCGCAGACGGTTTCACTGCTGATGCGAAGCTGGAACGTTTCGGCTGCACTCACAAGCCCTTCGGATTCCAGTTGCTCAAGAACAGTTGACAGGAACTCCTCAGCATCCTGAATTGACGGGAACTTTGGACAACGGTTTTATGGTTGGTGTGCTTCTTCGACAGTCTGTTGTCTTTTATATGGCTGTTTGTGTTTATTTCTAGTTTTGCTGTTTGAAATTTGATCTCACTTGTTCACGTGACGGATTGAAGTTTTTGATTCGACAGAAGTTGCGCGCCATTTCGGTTGCCCAGTCTGTGCGGCTTCTGTTTTCGGTGTGTCCAGCATTGGCAGTTCTTGCCAAGTTCGCCAGTAACCTGCGAGAACAGTTATGCATAAACGTATTTTTGTTTTCTGGTGAAGTCAGTCAGCGATGCTACCGTACATAGGAAAAATTATTTGTTTTATTTCTGTAAATTTCGTCCAAAATCTAAATTATTTTTACCTGGTGAACTTTTTGTTCTTTGTTGGACGTACACCAATAAGTCTGTCGGCCAAGTGATCGATTCTCGACAAAACTTGCACTGTGGCGAGACAATAGCATGTGTTTCCACGACGAGGTATCCTATAAAAATCATTAGAAGAGTCACGTCGACTTTCATTGTTCATCACAGTTGAAAGGTTTATTGCTGTCACGCCATAAATTGCATAACCTACCCGGACTTCGAACCGGACGTCGTGTAGCTCTCATTGCAGTCGTTTCCGCTTGCTTCTCTCCGTTTGCTGCTTTTGTCATCGTAGTCTTCAAAATCGTTGTCGTCGTTTTCGTCGTTCTGTTCACCCGCATCGCCCATGTGGTATTCTTCTGATTCGTTGTCGTTTTCGTCGTTCTGTTCACCCGCATCCCCCATGTAGTATTCTTCTGATTCATTGTTGTTTTCGTCGTTCTGTTCACCCGCATCCCCCATGTAGTATTCTTCTGATTCATTGTCGCTTTCGTCGTTCTGTATTTCATCTTCCTCTTGCCCTTCATTGTCTGTCAAGATTTCGTCACCAACGTCGATGTTTGCACCTTTGCGGTTTCGAGCCAAAAGTCGAGGTTTGCCTGTTCCGTTGATGAACGATGCAGCAAGCAGATACCGGCAAGTGACTACAAAAATCAGCCACTCTGACAATGTCAGATTCGGCCAGTCTTGAGCGCGTCTGCAAGCACGAAGCATCCATTCGCAACCCGTAACGCGGTCACCCTGGCGAAAAACTTGCAAATCTTCACCGATTTCATCAACTATGCATTGAAGAACCAGCAGCCACGCGCGTTCGTTGAACTGGTTGACGTTATTGGCTAGCAGCACAAAACTGTCCATCTCGACCAGTGTGTTCACTATCTTGACTCGGTCTTGGAATCTTTTCTTGAACTCATTCAGTTTCTCGTTGAGTTTCCGATATTTCTTATTTTTCACAAAACTGCTGGTTGGATGTTGCGCTCTTAGCAGCTTGTGATAGTTCAGACCGTGAAAGCGATGAATCCAGTCCAATGCCAGTGCCATCGAACAGTGGCGTGGCGTGCCGTACCTGAATTAAGTGAAGTGTGATTCCGTTTTAAATTGATATCGACGTATGACTTATTTTTTCAAACGTGTCCCACTGAAATGACGTCATGTGCCGCAAACATGGGCTTGTCGTTTACAGCATACCAGACTTTCCGTTTAGCCGATTTCTTCCCGTAAAGAAATGGTGAATGTCGAATCAGTCACACCAAACTGAAATTTTAGTGCCTGTACTTTGACAAACGGGCGTTTTTAAAAGCAACTGACGTCAGTTTAGTCCGGACACGTTTGAATAAATCCACAATACATTTATGCCGCGGCACATCAGGAAGTCAACGAAAATTTCAATTATGAAGAAGTAATGGATTTAACAGATAGGAATATTCCTAATTCCTTCGCTGAAGGAAAAAGCATTTTTAAAAATCAGTACCGTTTCATTAGGCTGTGGTGGCCCTCACTGCTGTTGTTCGTCCGCCCTTGCTTGTTCGAGAAATGCGACCATCGAGGAATGTAAAACGGCGAGCCAGGATTCAGCCAACGGCGCTGCAATGCGCATATTATAATGCATAGATAGCTCTCGACAGAAAGTTGAATATGCGTGCCTTCAGTTGCAGTTCATTGCCTTTAAATGCTCTAACCAACCTCATTTTCTGACTAAAATAATGACTGAAATCAACTGACTGCAAAGTAGTTGCAGAATGTTGCAAACAGCTGCCAACCACGATCGTCATTCATGCTGCTAACCACCGTTTGCATCATTACGAAGTGAACGTTCCACCAGGCAACGACGTACCGCTTGTGACATAGTGGCAGTGCGCGAACCTGTGACAGAATGTGCACGTAATACGTATATTGTAATGTGTTTTTACCTGTATAATTGTTGTTTGAAATCCCTGCCACTGACGATATACTCAGATGGAATCCAAAACTCCATAGGTCAGCTTTCAGCGTTTCAGCGAACACACAAAAACAAAGTGAAAAACTGTAAACCAGCCATCTACACACCTGATGTAACATATATGAACGTACCTGACCCAACCAGTCACCCATCAAGTTAGCAAGTCCAGTTGTTTCGGCCCATTTTACCAAATCCCGGCTGTGTTGGTGAACAATTTTGGCGAAGTGCCAGGTGCAACCTCGAATCTATAAACGGTTAAATGTTTTACGCCGTCGTTGTGACCCTCAGCAGCATACCCGTGAGACGGTATGGTGAAACGTGGTCTTTCAAAAATCTGGATTTTATATACGGTTTATGTATGATCGCAAATTTGGCAACAAACACGACAACCTCTTAACACTAGTATTTTTTGAAAACTGTTGAAACCTTGACGAGAGGAAACGTCGCGGCAAATGCTGACCACTGCGCTCGCTCAAAATCAATGACAAGCTGTCGCCATTGTGGCGGTTCTCCCGTTCGCTTAACGATTTCGGACTTGAGCGCCGAGAACAGTGACACGTAAGCACTTCTGGTCCGTTTCTTCATGAACGCGTGGCACAAGGGCACAAATGTGTTTCCGACCTACAATGTATTGACAGCAACCATAGGCATAACCACGTACCTACGGTATGTTTCTTTACATCTGTCATTATTTTTCAGCAGAATACAGCCCGCACACACATACACACGCACTGGCTGGCATTTTTTTCTTCCAACATACGGAATGGATGGTTCTTCGTGCTATTCTGTTCATTCTTTCTCCCTTGCACACATGGCTGGGAATAGTCTTGGCATTTTTGAAAGAGACAACTCCTAGTCTGGGACCAATCCCGCCTTGAGGAAGAATACAAGGACTGCCGTATTTATTCAGCCATACCATAGCTAGAGAACACTTTTTTATGTATGTGCTGTCGTTTTGTTTTTCCGTTACATATGGTAAAATGATAACAGTTCTGATGCAGGATGAAAATTAAAATGCCACGGGGTTACCTGGCCATGCAGAATGAGCAACTGCCACTCATTGGATGGGCACGGGTCAAACGTCGGATCGCTGTATATGTATTGCAACGTTGACAAAACTCGCAATTCACGTTCTGAACACAACAGAACCCATTCGTCTGCGCTGTTTCGTTTTAGCAGGCGACTACAAGCAAAAATAAAAACAACGTAATTAAATAAGCATGTAATGCTCTTAATTCTGTCCGTGTGCGTACAGTTTAAGTATACCACATACTCACTGTCTGATAACATCTGCATATGGTTCTGCGTGTAACAAGTGTGTTTGGGTGTGTGAAACTTTGAAGTTTAAACCTAACCATTCACGTGCCCCACCGCCAGTTGGATAGTACGTTTGGCAAAGAGTGCGCAAGCGTCGTAACGAGCACTTGAACACAGCGTTTTTTACGCCGCTCAGATTTCGCTGCACGCGACGCCTAATGCGCTGTTGCCGTGAGCGCTCGCCATAGTAAGCGACGTTTTGAAGCAACTCGTCACCGCTACGACCGCATCGCTCTTCTCGGAAATAGGCATCCAGCGTGATCTGAAGCCAATGCATTAGTCCTTTACAACATAAAAATTCGTCACCATACCCGTTCTACGGCACCTGCGCCGCGTGCCTTTTTAATCAGCAGTTGTCACTGGCTGATCGTTATGTTTTATTCCCATAGGTATTTTTTCCGTGTCTGTAAGGCTAGTTTTGAGCGGATGCAGGCTAGCAAGTGGTCCACCACATACTGAAAAAAGTCGCCCGTGTCCGTCCAATTTGCCATGCCTTCTTCACCGCTGTGTTCTGTTCTCCGCAGTGTCCCGAAAATAAAAGTAGCTAAAAGGTTGAGTGCGTTGTTGTCACTCACCTGTCATTAATGTGTCACATAGTTTTAGCTGCGGTGATAGCCGACCACTGAACATCTGAGCGCTAGCAACATTTTAAATTGGAAAATTCGATCCTGAAAATGTTGCCACAACAATCACCGGTGAATGAGAACACCACACTCAGCTTTTCTAGCTTCTTTTGGGACATCAAAGAGGCGTACACGGACACGGCTCCGGACCCAGGCAAGATGCGGAACATCCCGTTGATCCATGTGGTGTATACCAGCTTTATTGGTGTAGACGTTGCAAAAACACACAATTTGCACTACGCAGCGTCACGGAAATTCCAAAGAACAAAAAACTTTGCTATTCTGTGCATAGCACACCGCTATCATGCGTTACGTGCAATGTTTTGCAGAAAGTTAGTTGCATTTTCTCAGTGTGGTGCTTTCCGGCAATGCGGTTAGTTGTGTGTGTAACCCAAGACTTATTATCACCACTTATGTCTAATCTTACATTGAGGTGCGCTTGGGCATGATCGAATCCTTTTTTTACGGCGTCAAGAATTTCCTGCTCAACGCGCGCTGCTTCAACTTGCGATCGGGTATTTGGACGACATTTTGGATGGTGTCCAATGTCAATCTCGTGGAACCCTCGTAAAACTGTTCCACCACAACGGAGGCGCCAAGTGTGGTAGGACTGCCTCGCTCGGTGGAATTGTTTGTCTTGTTTGTCGAGATAACGGCACTGCCGGCATGCGTAATACGCAACGCTGCCATCATCGTACTCCCACACTTTTACCAGAGGGTACCATTTGTTCTCAGTACCACGCCGCTCAGCTCGGGCGAAAATGATGTCATGACGTTCGTGGCTGCTTCTGATTGCAATAAACGGCGGCACCTGTTGAAAATCAAACAAAAAGTTAATTTACACGATTGCATTTCAGAAACAATGCAAACTAAAGTTTAAAGCGTGCTGTTTCCAATGCAGTTAGTAAGCGTATTTGTATTGCAAGCTTGAACATGTGCAGAAAGCATGCACGCACACCGGCAAAAGAAAATGTCCAACTGCGAATCATGCAACATAGATGTAAATCGAAATCACAATTTGAAACCGTTGAGACTTTATTGTTTTCATTCTTGTCAAGAGAATTAAATCGTTTTTTGGTAACTTGACAAAAGGTAAAAAATTTAGTACGAGTGACTGTGCATTGCCAGTACCTCGTCCGTATCACCACTGTTGGTAGCTGGACGACGGCGGTGATCGTGCTCAGGTTTACTGTTACTGGCAGTCGTTCTTGTTTTTTTCGGACTGGGAACGCCGGATGCGTCCGGCCCCGGTGGCCTGTGCATCTTTTGCTGGTGCTGCAACATGACGTTGTGCCTTGAAAACACTCGACCACAGAGACTGCAGTTCTTTGGTTTCGGCTGGGTTTTCGCTTTCTTCTGTCGAGCACGATTGTGAACGCGACGGTAGTGCTCTTTCAGCGAGTATTTCAGTTGTTTCTTGCAAATGTCACAATATCGACTCGATCTTTCCTTCGGCGGTTCAAAAATTCCGTGCACGACCCGTTTGTGTTTTTTCAAATTTGACATGTTGGAGAACCAGTGATGGCAGATGCGGCACTCCACTTTGCCCATCATACCTGATACTATAAAAAGGCTTTTCAACGTTTTTTCACGCACAATTTGTTTGAATAAAAGAGACTGTTTAAAAACCAATTAATGAAAATCAAAATTATTCACAAAAAAACAAAAGATGAACTGAAGTTATGAAATGAAAGACGGAACAAGAAATGAAACGCTGGTAAAAAATGCCCAAACATAGGCGCTTTTGGCAATACACACCTGTTAATGCACTCAACAAACAGAACTGAATCAATCAATCACAGACGCTCGAAAAAAGGTGTAGTTTTATCAACACAACAACGACAACGCGACACGACATCGTTGCGGTAGAGTGCTGAAAAACGGAAACAGTTGTCGTTTTGCGTAAAATGAATCGGTAGATGTGCGCAAACAACAATCCATGAACATTTCAGCTTAGTTGAAGAATTGAGCCACCCTGAATTCTGGAACGCTGCAGAGGTTCCCAAAAAAATACTAAGTCGACCTAAATCCTGTAGCACTAGTGCCCAGCAAGATTTACACTTAACATATATATGGGTTTACGAAGTTTCTTCCAAGTGTGAGCATGCATCGAGTCAACTTCAACGATTTGGGACCTGATTTCTCGGTTATAGATTTTCTAATGCAGATGAATATCACACTAAACATTTCAGAAAAATTTGCTACCACTCAAACTGCACTCAAACCACACAGAAAGTTTTTAACTCATTTAACCAACTCGACCAAAAAACATCTGAATGCTGAACAGAGCACCTTTTCTTCGTGATCATCTCGCCTCGATGCGGTTGTTCGTCGATGATATCAATCAACTCCTTTTCGTTGTCACAATGTTTGAATGGTTGGTTTGCTTTTCATTGACTGGCACTGCAGCTCAAACACTCATTGAGGAACTGAAATCAAGAAATGTTTGAATTTAATTTTATCTGATCTGAGTACGGTTGTTTAACGATTTGCAGGTACAGTATGACCGTTTAAACATGGCAGCTTTTTTCAGGGTTCAAGGAGCGCGCGAATTTTGAATGAAAGAAAAAAGATGTTCAGAAACCAAACTGCGTGCCTAATTTGACACGTTTTTGAAAACCAATGGATTATCCGCGCTGTTCTGTGCATTCTCTCTCCCTTGCACACATGATTGGGAATTATGTAGGCATTTTTGAAAAAGACAACTCCTAGTCTGCGACTGATCCCGCCTTGATGGACTGCCTCATTTATTCGGCCATACTGTATTAGGATGTTTTTCACAGCAGGAACATACGTTAGCGGTCAACCTGTCTGTGAGGTAGCGCAACCGAAGAAAGCAAACAACTTCGAAAAACACTGATATTGACCACCGAATGGTCCAACATAAAATATAGAGCCAACTAACTTTTCAGCAACGTCAATAAAAAACTTGAAATCCAACCAAAACTTTAAGCGCCGATTTCTGATATGGCCATACATCATACAGACTTTCCGTGCCATTTTTTATACAGTCTTCACGCTGGACACAAATCTGTTCTTATTTTCAGCCAATTTTTAGCCTCCCTCATCAAAAAAGCCGTTCAAACAATTTGCCGAACTAATGATACAAGTCAACATTCAACGCGTCTGAATGCGTTTAAATCAGAACATAAAACTAATTTTGGAAGAAAATGTTTTTGCTCGTAAACAGCTAAAAACAGCTAAATTAGGCAAAAATCGCCCCAAAAACGGCAAATTTTCCCAAATATCGCTGAAAGCAATCAAACAGCACATCATTCGGCGCGTCTCAATATGCTTAATTTAGAACTCAACACCACTTTTGAAAGAAAATGTGTTTGCTTTTTGCAAAAAATATTTACTTGAAAAAAAGCTTTAAAACAGCCGAAATTGGCAAAAATCGCTCCAAAAACGAACAAATTAAAACTTTTTACAAGCCAGAACAGCAAAACGGTGTTGCATTCTAAAGTAAGCATATTGAGACGCGCCGAATGATGTGCTAGTTGACTGGTTTCAGCGATTTTCAGGATAATTTGTCGTTTTTAAGGCGATTTTTGCCAATTTTTTCTGTTTTTAAGCTCTTTTTACAAGGAAACACATTTTCGACCAAAAATATTGTTGAGTTTTGAATTAAGCATATTTAGACGCGCCGAATGATGTGCTGTTAGACTGGTTTACACGATATTTACGATAATTTGTGTTTTTTGGGGCGATTTTTGACCAATTTGGCTATTTTTTTACTTTTTTACGAGAAAACACATTGTTTTGTAAAAAAATCTGTTGAGTTCTAAATTAGGCATATTGAAACGCGCCGAACGATGTGCTGTTTGCTTGGTTTAAACGATATTTGGGATAACTTGTCGTTTTTGGGTCGAATTTTGCCCAACTTAGCTGTGTTTTTTTTACTTTTTACAAAAAAACGTAGTTTTTTGCAAAAAATCTGTTGAGTTCTAAATTAGGCAAATTGAAACGCGCCGAATGATGTGCTGTTTGACTGGTTTCAACGATATTTGGAATAATTTGTCGTTTTTGGGGCGATTTTTGCTAATTTTTGCTGTTTTTAAGCTCTTTTTACAAGGAAACTCACTTTCTTGCATAAATGGTGTTGAGTTCTAAATTAAGCGTATTTAGACACGCCGAATGATGTGCTGTTTGACTGGTTTACACGATATTTACGATAATTTGTGTTTTTTGGGGCGATTTTTGACCAATTTGGCTATTTTTTTACTTTTTTACGAGAAAACACATTGTTTTGTAAAAAAATCTGTTGAGTTCTAAATTAGGCATATTGAAACGCGCCGAACGATGTGCTGTTTGCTTGGTTTAAACGATATTTGGGATAACTTGTCGTTTTTGGGTCGAATTTTGCCCAACTTAGCTGTGTTTTTTTTACTTTTTACAAAAAAACGTAGTTTTTTGCAAAAAATCTGTTGAGTTCTAAATTAGGCAAATTGAAACGCGCCGAATGATGTGCTGTTTGACTGGTTTCAACGATATTTGGAATAATTTGTCGTTTTTGGGGCGATTTTTGCTAATTTTTGCTGTTTTTAAGCTCTTTTTACAAGGAAACTCACTTTCTTGCATAAATGGTGTTGAGTTCTAAATTAAGCGTATTTAGACACGCCGAATGATGTGCTGTTTGACTGGTTTACACGATATTTACGATAATTTGTGTTTTTTTGGGGCGATTTTTGACCAATTTGGCTATTTTTTTACTTTTTTACGAGAAAACACATTGTTTTGTAAAAAATCTGTTGAGTTCTGAATTAGGCATATTGAAACGCGCCGAATGATGTGCTGTTTGCTTGGTTTAAACGATATTTGGGATAACTTGTCGTTTTTGGGTCGAATTTTGCCCAACTTAGCTGGTTTTTTTACTTTTTACAAGAAAACACAGTTTTTTGCCAAAACACTGCTGAGTTCTAAATTAGGCATATTGAAACGCGCCGAATGATGTGCTGTTAGACTGGTTTCAACGACATTAGGGATAACTTGTCGTTTTTGGGTCGAATTTTGCCCAACTTCGCTGTTTTTTTTACTTTTTACAAAAAAAAACACAGTTTTTTGCAAAAAATCTGCTGAGTTCTAAATTAGGCATATTGAAACGCGCCGAATGATGTGCTGTTTGACTGGTTTCAACGATATTTGGAAAAATTTGTCGTTTTTGGGGCGATTTTTGCTAATTTTTGCTGTTTTTAAGCTTTTTTTTGCAAGGAAACACATTTTCGAACAAAAATATTGTTGAATTCTGAATAAAGCGTATTTAGACGCGCCGAATGATGTGCTGTTTGACTGGTTTACACGATATTTACGATAATTTGTGTTTTTTGGGGCGATTTTTGACCAATTTGGCTATTTTTTACTTTTTTACGAGAAAACACATTGTTTTGTAAAAAATCTGTTGAGTTCTGAATTAGGCATATAGAAACGCGCCGAATGATGTGCTGTTTGCTTGGTTTAAACGATATTTGGGATAACTTGTCGTTTTTGGGTCGAATTTTGCCCAACTTAGCTGGTTTTTTTACTTTTTACAAGAAAACACAGTTTTTTGCCAAAACACTGCTGAGTTCTAAATTAGGCATATTGAAACGCGCCGAATGATGTGCTGTTAGACTGGTTTCAACGATATTTGGAATAATTCGTCGTTTTTGGGGCAATTTTTGGCCAATTTAGCTGTTATTTTAGTTTTTTTACGAGCAAACTCACTTTCTTGCATAAATGGTGTTGAGTTCTAAATTAGGCATATTGAAACGCGTCGAATGATGTGCTGTTTGGACTGGTTTAAACGACATTAGGGATAAATTGTCGTTTTTGGGTCGAATTTCACTCAACTTCGCTGTTTTTTTTACTTTTTGACAAAAAACTGACAGTTTTTTGCAAAAAATCTGCTGAGTTCTAAATTAGGCATATTGAAACGCGCCGAATGATGTGCTGTTTGACTGGTTTCAACGATATTTGGAAAAATTTGTCGTTTTTGGGGCGATTTTGCTAATTTTTGCTGTTTTTAAGCTCTTTTTGCAAGGAAACACATTTTCGAACAAAAATATTGTTGAATTCTGAATAAAGCGTATTTAGACGCGCCGAATGATGTGCTGTTTGACTGGTCTACACGATATTTACGATAATTTGTGTTTTTTGGGGCGATTTTTGACCAATTTGGCTATTTTTTACTGTTTTACGAGAAAATGACATTGTATTTGTAAAAATCTGTTGAGTTCTGAATTAGGCATTTGAAACGCGCCGAATGATGTGCTGTTTGCTTGGTTTAAACGATATTTGGGATAACTTGTCGTTTTTGGGTCGAATTTTGCCCAACTTAGCTGGTTTTTTTACTTTTTACAAGAAAACACAGTTTTTTGCCAAAACACTGCTGAGTTCTAAATTAGGCATATTGAAACGCGCCGAATGATGTGCTGTTAGACTGGTTTCAACGATATTTGGAATAATTAGTCGTGTTTTTGGAATTTTTGGCCAATTTAGCTGTTATTTTAGTTTTTTACGAGCAAACTCACTTTCTTGCACAAATGGTGTTGAGTTCTAAATTAGGCATATTGAAACGCGTCGAATGATGTGCTGTTTGACTGGTTTAAAAGATATTTGGGATAACTTGCCGTTTGGGTCGAATTTTTCCCAACTACGCTGTTTTTTATACTTTGTTTACGAGAAAACATATTTTTGCAAAAAAGGCTGTTGAGTTCAGAATTAGGGCATATTGAAACGCGCTGAATGATGTGCTGTTAGACTGGTTTCAACGATACTTTTGAAATAATTCACGTGGTTTTTGGGGCAATTTTTTGGCCAGAATTTTTTGCTGTTATTTTGGTTGTTTACTAGCAAACACACTTTCTTGCATAAATGGTGCAAGTTCTAACAGTTAGACATATTGAAACGCGCCGAATGATGTGCTTTTTAACTGTTTTTTAACGATATTGGGTTGGTCGGAATTTTGGCTCTTTTTAAGAGCCGGTTTTTGATAAAGAGTCATACAGGCCGTGGATAAATTTCCAGGTCCTATGGATTGCTCTGGTTCTGACATACATCATGCTGTTGTTACGCTGAACGCTAATCTGCCTCTATTTTCAGCCAATTTTTAACCTGCCCAAAAAAATCCTGAACAGTTTGCCAAAAGCTATGATACAATGCATCATTCAACATGTATTAATGTGCATAAATCAGAATTCAATAGCTTTTTTGCAAAAAAAATTTTTTGTAAAAAAACTCAAAATTAAGAAAAATCGCCCCAAAACCGACAAATATCCCAAATATCGTTAAAAAACCAGTTAAAAAGCACATCATTCGGCGCGTTTCAATATGCCTAATTTAGAACTTGCACCATTTATGCAAGAAAGTGTGTTTGCTAGTAAACAACTAAAATAACAGCTAAATTGGCCAAAAATTGCCCCAAAAACGACGAATTATTTCAAATATCGTTGAAACCAGTCTAACAGCACATCATTCAGCGCGTTTCAATATGCCTAATTCAGAACTCAACAGCCTTTTTGCAAAAAATATGTTTTCTCGTAAACAAAGTATAAAAACAGCGAAGTTGGGCAAAATTCGACCCAAAAACGACAAGTTATCCCAAATATCTTTTAAACCAGTCAAACAGCACATCATTCGACGCGTTTCAATATGCCTAATTTAGAACTCAACACCATTTATGCAAGAAAGTGAGTTTGCTCGTAAAAAAACTAAAATAACAGCTAAATTGACCAAAAATTGCCCCAAAAAACGACGAATTATTCCAAATATCGTTGAAACCAGTCTAACAGCACATCATTCGGCGCGTTTCAATATGCCTAATTTAGAACTCAGCAGTGTTTTGGCAAAAAACTGTGTTTTCTTGTAAAAAGTAAAAAAACCCAGCTAAGTTGGGCAAAATTCGACCCAAAAACGACAAGTTATCCCAAATATCGTTTAAACCAAGCAAACAGCACATCATTCGGCGCGTTTCAATATGCCTAATTCAGAACTCAACAGATTTTTTACAAAACAATGTGTTTTCTCGTAAAAAAGTAAAAAATAGCCAAATTGGTCAAAAATCGCCCCAAAAAACACAAATTATCGTAAATATCGTGTAAACCAGTCAAACAGCACATCATTCGGCGCGTCTAAATACGCTTTATTCAGAATTCAACAATATTTTTGTTCGAAAATGTGTTTCCTTGCAAAAAGAGCTTAAAAACAGCAAAAATTAGCAAAATCGCCCCAAAAACGACAAATTTTTCCAAATATCGTTGAAACCAGTCAAACAGCACATCATTCGGCGCGTTTCAATATGCCTAATTTAGAACTCAGCAGATTTTTTGCAAAAAACTGTGTTTTTTTGTAAAAAGTAAAAAAAACAGCGAAGTTGGGCAAAATTCGACCCAAAAACGACAATTTATCCCTAATGTCGTTTAAACCAGTCAAACAGCACATCATTCGACGCGTTTCAATATGCCTAATTTAGAACTCAACACCATTTATGCAAGAAAGTGAGTTTGCTCGTAAAAAAACTAAAATAACAGCTAAATTGGCCAAAAATTGCCCCAAAAACGACGAATTATTCCAAATATCGTTGAAACCAGTCTAACAGCACATCATTCGGCGCGTTTCAATATGCCTAATTTAGAACTCAGCAGTGTTTTGGCAAAAAACTGTGTTTTCTTGTAAAAAGTAAAAAAACCAGCTAAGTTGGGCAAAATTCGACCCAAAAACGACAAGTTATCCCAAATATCGTTTAAACCAAGCAAACAGCACATCATTCGGCGCGTTTCAATATGCCTAATTCAGAACTCAACAGATTTTTTACAAAACAATGTGTTTTCTCGTAAAAAAGTAAAAAATAGCCAAATTGGTCAAAAATCGCCCCAAAAAACACAAATTATCGTAAATATCGTGTATAAACCAGTCAAACAGCACATCATTCGGCGCGTCTAAATACGCTTAATTCAGAATTCAACAATATTTTTGTTCGAAAATGTGTTTCCTTGCAAAAAGAGCTTAAAAACAGCAAAAATTAGCAAAAATCGCCCCAAAAACGACAAATTTTTCCAAATATCGTTGAAACCAGTCAAACAGCACATCATTCGGCGCGTTTCAATATGCCTAATTTAGAACTCAGCAGATTTTTTGCAAAAAACTGTGTTTTTTTGTAAAAAGTAAAAAAAACCAGCGAAGTTGGGCAAAATTCGACCCAAAAACGACAAGTTATCCCTAATGTCGTTTAAACCAGTCAAACAGCACAACATTCGACGCGTTTCAATATGCCTAATTAAGAACTCAGCAATGTTTTGGCAGAAAACTGTTTTCTTGTAAAAAGTAAAAAACAGCTAAGTTGGGCAAAATTCGACCCAAAAACGACAAGTTATCCCAAATATCGTTTAAACCAAGCAAACAGCACATCATTCGGCGCGTTTCAATATGCCTAATTCAGAACTCAACAGATTTTTTACAAAACAATGTGTTTTCTCGTAAAAAAGTAAAAAAATAGCCAAATTGGTCAAAAATCGCCCCAAAAAAACACAAATTATCGTAAATATCGTGTAAACCAGTCAAACAGCACATCATTCGGCGTGTCTAAATACGCTTAATTTAGAACTCAACACCATTTATGCAAGAAAGTGAGTTTCCTTGTAAAAA